>JBBPQP010000366.1:0-28523 GCA_038092555.1 Boletus subgraveolens | reverse complement strand
GGGCCTCGATTGGTCCTAAATCTATCAGCCACATCCATGGGACGAGCGCACACGCCATGTAATCCACACATCCATTGGGCCGCGGCACATTAACTGGCATACGTGCGCAATGGCTTCGCCCTCGCCACTTATCGGTGAGCCGGAGCATCCGGGCGAGTGTGCTCGAACGGACGTACCGCAGGGCTTTTGGGCCGAGACGGGCGGGTGGGACGAGGAGGTACAGTTGAGGAGTTGCGTGAGTGTGAACGCGTTTTCGAGGGCGATACGATGCGTTGGTTGTAGAGACCGCTGTGGGGGAGGCAGGCGAAGATAGCGGTAGTGAGGCCGGCGTGGAGGGTGCTGAGACGTGTATCGGGTTCATTGAGAATGATACCGAGTGGGTGTGATGTAGTCAGATCCTGGTACGGTGTGTACGATGCGGCTATCGTCGCGTCAGGCTCTTCTGAAGTGGTTGGCTGGGATGCATTGGCTATTTGAGACCGAGTCAGCGAGACCAAGAGAATACGCACGGATGGGGAGAGATGACCATACCTCGTCATGTATAGCCAATACGTGCACACAAAGTAGACGAGCGCGCTGTAGGCTGGGAGCGCCACGAGCATCGCCAGACGACGGGTGCGGCGGTGCGTGACACGGATTTACATGGGCGAGTTTGGATCTGAGGACTGCGCAGGTTTTACCCAGGACGGGAACTGCGCGGTGGACGCATGCGATAGGCTCCTTTCTCTTCTGACACAGAGGGCGACTGGAAGGCATACCTCATCGTGGTGAACATCGTGCACATCTTCGTTGCTCTGGAGGCGATGGCACGTGGTCAAGTGTTTGTTTGCGTCTGTTGAATTCGAAAGGCTTTGGGCCAAATATGGTAACGTCCACGGCAACATGCGCTGCGCATCATAGACAGGCCCGCCGGTCACCAGACTACCGTGTAGAGTCGTCGCTCTAGATAACCCCGGGAAAGGTGAATGGAACATGATATGTTACCTTCTTTTCCGACCTCAACCATCTTGACAGCCTAGAACATCTAGACTTGCTTGGGTGGTTTCACTTGTGTCCACATTGACTCCACAAAACATCGATGGCCGACCGTCCTGTTGAATCGGGCAGACAAGGGGCGGGACAAAACAAAACAACCCAGGGCGAGAAGAAGGAATGATATGTCCATGCAGAGTACGCTCTTTCCGTTGATAAAGTGACCAATTGAGACTTGTCACTGCCAGTTGGGCTAATGTTACGGTAATGCCGCTTTTCTCCTTGGGTCCTGGTGCAACGGAAGAGGTTTGCCATAAATGTGGTTACGGGAGTTCCTGACCGGGAAGCACGGGAAAATAAACGAGCGACATGCGACATCCAAGCATACACCGCAATGCGTCGGGAGACGATTAGCGTTCGTCCATGCTAGATTCATCCGGCCCATTTGGCGGCTCTTGTCACCCTGGATAATATGCTAGCCCATCCAGTCACTCTGGAGAAATAGATTGGCGTACTCGAAATGTTTTGGATCGTGAATTCCTCCGACTGGAATCTAAAAGTGTTCGTCCAAGGTGTGTTCTCTCGCAAGAAGGGTTGCGACGATGATGGTGAATTGGATAATCTTTGACGTTCATACAGAGCGACATGCAAAATGATCATCTGGATTCACAGGGGGGACCCGATTGTGCCGAGAAGCTATTCCCTGCAGCCCTCGATCGTTTTTCCGTATTCAGGAGCAAGTCACTCTCGTTCAATCCAGAAATGGATCAGTGTGTTGCGCTGTATGCGGATGGCTTGATCGACTTAGTCGTTGGGATCCTGGGAACCCGGAATGGCGTCGTGTTAACCATCACTCGATACGTTCATGAACGACGAACACAAGAAGAATAACATCATTAGGTTAGTGTTTCACAATTTCGGGTCACCGATGACAATATTCCAGTTCGCTGATTTGAGGTATGTCGTAGGGATTGTTCTTCTTGGTATTTGTGGTCTTAGCACGGTCTTCCCCATTTACCAACATCACGGCCAATTTGCTTTTGCCAGGTCGACGCTGGAAAGACAATAGTTCATATTACGTTCTGTATGACGCCCACTTACAGTCTATTGTCTTTCCAGCGTCGACCATGTGTTCTAAAACTGCATTATACGATGGTTGCTTTTGGGCGGGGGTTGTGCTTCAAACAAGCTAGATCCGCTTACTATCCAATCGGGCAATATAGACCAGGCTACAACAGCGCAATGTTAGACGAAGGAGGGGTATGTACGCGCTCAACGCCCTAAGGTTTCCTTGGTATGGCGCCTTCCTGTGATACAAAGTAAGCAGATATCGAGTTCACTGCATGTGCCTTGGGAAATGGAAGTAAATTGCCCCCTCAAGCTTATTGCTTCCCTTATCTCTTCGGCATCTCTTCAGCAAAGCAGGTCAAATGAGTGACTGCTTAACGACAGCTTGCACGCTCGATGGTGTTCCCTCGTTGGACCACCCGTATGTGAGTGAATCAGACACCATATGAGCTAAACAGGTCAACTAATCGCAGATACGTCGTGTTGGTTGAGTCGGCTAGGTTATGCTGGGTGCAGAAAGATACGGTGGGAGCTGTGAGTTTATAGCGCAACGACGACTCCTGTTTTCCTTTTATTTATTTATTTTTTGGTTGGCAGCTTCTTGAATGTCCCGTGTAGCGTCGTCAGGCAATAATGTCACTTACCTTCCTTGCAGATGGCGTTCCTCGCATTGTTTCACAAGAAGCCAGATGGCAAGATTCCAAGATTCTTCCCCACTTTAAACAAGCTGAAACATGTTGCATAGTGTGGGAGAGGACATTTGACGACACATCATTGGTGTGTATACCGTCCCATGTGTCCGTGGACTGTACTTGTTACAAGGAGGTCTAGAACAGTAACTCGCCTCCGTTTCATCCCTTCTTGTTAAAACGCGCTTCTTTGCAACTGTTAGGCCTACATTGGGTCCCCGGAACACCACGGTCATGGGTCAACCAGGAAGCCAGAGGGTACAAATGCTGCATGTTCCATCGCCATGCAAGCGAATCACCCTCACTCCATCATGCCCACAGAAGCATTTCGCCTTCCTAACTTTCTCGCGTTGCTCCCCAAGAAGCCAGGTGGCGAGATCAATCCCCACTTCAAGGAAGCTGAAACTGCATTCAACGCACGGGTAGAGGAGAAGCTTGGCGGGCCCTCCGCGGCGGTGTGTATCCACTGCTGCTGTCTATTCATCCATCTTCTCTGATTCCCGCTGCCAGGAGGTCTATCAATGTGACAACCCTCTGGCTGTTTCCCTAACATACCCACTCGCTTCATATCAGCAGTTGAGGGGGATTATCGATTACATGGCAGTGTGGTTCTTGACAGATGATCTACTGTACGTATTCCTCTGTCGTTCGTTTCAAATGAGCTGAGGAAATCTGCATAGTGAGCGTAGTCCTAACAAAAATCTTGCGGCTCTTTCGCAATCGTGGATGAAACCTCTTCAGGATGGAAGTGAACTGAAAAGCGTCCTGCATCCTCTCATTGAAATGCTGGGCAGGTTTGGTCGACCCATTTGCCCTTTTCTTGGTCTCGGTGAAACCATCTCCCATACAGTAAATCAATATTCAGTACCGAAGCGGTCGTGGGCTCCTTTCATTGGTCCCAGTTCATTGCAGAGAACGAGAAGGCGAAAAATCATATGGTCCAAGAAAGGCATGAGCGGGCAATACCTCTGAATGAGAACACAGCTCTTGACATTCGATCGTATATCACCAAGCGTCGCTTGACGATCGGCACTCGTCCATGCTTCATTTTGGTCCGGTCCACCCGCTCCCTTTACATTCCCGACGATGTCTTGGCCAATCCAGTTGTACAGGAGATGGAGAATGTCTCAACAGATATGATCATAATCTCGAATGTAGGGGAAAACTCTTCCAACTCCACTCGCCCCCCTAAAACTTCGTCTATGCTTCATCCAGGATATCTACTCCTTCAAGAAGGAATATAGTTTTGACAGTGCCATCAACACCCTTTTGACAGCCATCAAGAACGATCCAGAGACTGCTCATCTGGATTTCCAAGAGAGACTCGATTATGCCGGGAAGTTGTTTAAAGCAGCTCTCGAACGTTTCCACGCGTGCAGGAGGGAGCTACCGTCTCTCAGTCCAGAAATGGATCAGTACCTCGCCCTGTATGCAGATGGATTGATCGACTTGGTCGCCGGGAGCGTGCAGTGGAGTTGTGTTACCCGCCGCTACAGTACGTTCATCGACGACGACGACAGGAGGGACCATGTTGTGAGATTGGCGTTGGATAGCTGCCCCGCAATTGAGAACAATGTCCCACTTTGTTGATCTAGCCCAGGTATACCGCACATTTTTTTTCCCTTGGATATTTCTTTTGCCCTCTTCGTACAGTCGTCCGTACTACCTGAGGTGCTGACTCTCGGAGCTTCTTGAATGAGAATCTCACAGTATATTGTCTTTCCAGACTCCACACCTCTTCTTTGTCTTCTGAAGCTGCGCTGTACAATAGTGTTGAGATGAATGATATGGTTCCGCAGGCATCGCTCGGTCTTCCCATTCTGTGCGCATCACTTGAACTAGCAAACCTTATAATGATCATGTCGTTCGATTCTCAGACCACCCGCGATCAAACACATCAAATCGCAAGGATGCAGACTGGAATAGAATACTTCGATGCCAGATGAACGAGCGGTATGTAAGTTTTTAGTACTATATCATTTTCCTCGGTTCTTGCCTGAAGCCTTGTACATGTGAGCCATGCCCACGGGACGGGTGTATACGCCATGTAATCCACACATTCACCGGGTCGCGGTACATCCGCTGGGATACGTGCACAATGACTTCGCCCTTTCCGCTTATCGCTGAGCCGGAGCATCCGGGCGACTCGGGACGAGTATGCTCGAACGGTCGTACCGCAGGGTTTTTAGGCCGAGACAGGCGGGTGGGGCGAGGAGGGTGCGGTTGAGGAGCTGTGGGAGTGTGAACGCGTTTTCGAGGGCGGTGCGTTGGTTCAAGTGGAGACCACTGTGGGAGAGGTAAGCGAGGTAAGTGGTGGTGAGACCGGCGCGGAGGGTGCTGAGACGCGTATCGGGTTCATTGAGGGTGATGTCGAGTAGGTGTGATGCCATGTAGTCAAATCTTGGTATGGTGCGTACGATGCGGCTACTATCGTCGCGTCAGGCTCTTCCGAAGTGGTTGGCTGGGATGCGTGGACTATATGAAACTGAATCAGCGAGACCAGGAGAATACCCACGGAGAGGGAGAGATGACCATACCTCATGTACCGCCAATACACGCACACAAAGCAGACGAGCGCACTGCAGGCTAGGAGAGACGACGCCGGGTACAGCGGTGCGGGACATGGATGTCGACCACTCCGTCTAACTTTTCAAGCCAGGCCAAGATTCGCGCTTGCATATCTGGCATACGGCTACTTGGACGTGTTGGACGTGTTGACTGTTACTAACATTCCAGATGGAAATGGTTAGTTGCCCGCTCGAACAATTCAATTCAATTGCAGAGTGAAAATTTCCCCGAATGGCGAACATACAGTCGGGAATAACACTATCCACGTCCTTGACAGTCGAAACGGTGGCCAGCTCATCACCATCAATGCTAGCATAACGGTACAAGCATATCTGGATGGTCACTAGTTCGCCGTAGCTATCGGCGTTTGCTGATGGCATGCGAAATCAATCCACGTGACCACGACGCGCGCATGTCAACCTAGAACATTGCTATTGTCACTTCATTTTCCGACAAACCACCTCACATAGATCTTTCCCGCTGTCCTTGCAGAGCAAGTGGACGCACTTTAACTTCTCTATCCAATACATCCTTTGTGAACGCATGTCATGCTCTCCTTTACATCTTCTAACATGATCACGATGTCCATCATCATCTACCTCTGTATTGTCGTGCCGAGCGCATCAGGAAAGATTCGCCGGGGTACCGCTGGCGTGTCTCGATACCGTGCTAGTGCATCCCAGACCAAGCCCACAAAACCTACTGGAGTACCAAAACTCACACACGACAATCATCACAACACATCATCCACGAGCGCACTGACGGCGGCAGCGGCACGCCGTAACAGAAACAGAGACAAAAGCGCGCCGCCGAGAGACCCACAGCTCCGCAAAAACGTGACGAAAGTGAAGCCTGGCGCGGGGTCGCAGGTGGCCACGCCCACCAAACGGCGACGCCAAAACGAACAACCCACACCGGAACCGACAGGGGATGCGTCTGCCTCGACGACGGTGTATATCTCTGGAGCGAATGCTTTTGCACTATTGTTACCTCGAAGCTCAGGTGGTGGGTATCCCATTTACTGTGTTCCCGCTTGCTGTGATTCCTTTTATTGCTCGCAGAGATGGTGTCCGATGCAGAGGAAGATGGTATTGCATACTGCACGGATGGAAGTGGGTGCGGAAACCCTTTCCCAGAAGGGTTCATCACAGGGGTTGCGTACGATGTAGCGGCGGATGGTTCGCACGTGCAGGTAGGTGTAGCCGTTTGGGTTACCAACTGCGCCGACGAGCCAACTGCTTTCTATTTCAGATAACAGGCTGCATGGACACCAGCAAGTTCCCCTTTGCAAATGACGATGATGGCGGACAGTTTGACAACAGGTTCCCCAACGGTGCACAATGCACGTTTGGAGGCTATGGAGCAAGCTTCATCGAGCAGTAAGACGTTTGTCGATGTCCATGTGATACTGGTTGGCTGACCCTCGACGTGACGTCGCGCGTCATGCTCGTGTTTTCATCAAAAAAGGGTAGAACCGTCTGCAAATCGGTTTTGTCTGCGGTGCTGTAAGAATGCGGACGACCAGGAAAATTGTAATTCGCACCAAGATCGAGCTGGATGCCCCGTGGCGGTCCCAGGCACCTACGAATTTGGGGAGGTCGGTTGTTCCTAGTTAGATTTGTACGGAAGTTAATGAACCACGCCGGATCGTGGCCGACACATGAACCCTCTAGTGAATCGTAAAGATGAAACCGCGGGAGACTGGGAGTTGTATTTGTAAACCAGCTGACGCGCCACTTACATAAACCCGATTCGTTTATGATGGGCCTATACTAGTAGTACTTAATATTCGTTGAGACTTCTGCGAATCTGCCTGGCCGAGCGACGAACTTCTTCCATTCCTAGTCTCTCCCCATACCAAAGCAGATAATCCACAGGACAGCAGACAGTTTCACAAGCACCAAGAATACTAAATAAGTAATATTAGGGCCACTCGCGTCACTGTCTGGTCGGCGTAGCTGTTGCACTAAGGGGCTCAGGGACTTGAACTACCAGGACAATATTTTCGGCCCGCCTATTGAAGAGCATCGGCAAATTCTACTCTAATTAGTACTGTCGGATAGGTTTTATCATAAAACCAACAAGTAGTACTTGAACGCGAGATGCTATAGTAGTCAGTCTATTGGATTTCTCGTACTTCTGATAGCGAGGCATGTTCTCTGCTGTCTTGCGACGAGGACAAAGCGGACGGGCCTTTACTAGGGGTGTAAGACATAGGTAACTCCATCGAGCAGGGGAAGACACTTACGACCACAGGCATTCAGAAACTCGGCTTTGCTCTTGCCAATCCGTATGAAAACTCATCATCTGCATCCCAATCTCATCTTCATCTCTTCCCCCAACACACACCTCTGAAGCTCAGTCGTGACGGGCACTGTCCGGGGAGTTCGCGATCTCCTCCACGTTGACCAGCACTAGTTCAATTTGACGACCTGCCACCCAGGCCATTCCTTGTCACGTGCAAGCTTCCAGACGAAGCTGGTTGACAGTCGTACCACCGGTACGCCTGCATCTCTTGAACTACAGCTCCTTGCAAACATCTCGGACCGCCAACGCAACATGCATTCGCTTGCCATATTGCCACTAATGTCTAATACCTCCAAACGCCACATCTTATCCACCAGATTATCCAAGACGTGTTCGGTTGTTCCCGTCATGAGCCGGTCTTCCATCCGGATATCCATTGTCAGCGAGGTCACCTGTTGAGAAATCGAGACGAGGAAAGCGTGCAGTCCAGCGGGGGTTATCCCATCCAACTGCTTCGGCGTCACTTGAACAAGTGTGTTCACGGATGACGCGGTGAGATATAGGAGGTCCCCGTCCGATATGCGTGAGTTGCGGATGCAAAGTTGTGTCAGTGCACACGCGGGCGGTCGCAAGAAAAATCGGCGTATTCCGAGGCTACCTGGTAGGAGGCGTTCGACCATGAGCGATGTCAGCGCTGGCCAACGTGCCAAGTAGCGCACGAGTTGGACGGTACTGATGGTGTAATCATGGCAGCGCCCTATCGATAGCGTCTGTGAGAATCGACATTTAGAAACCGTGATGGATAACGTGTGTAAATTAGGGAGTGCAGGGAGAGTTGAAAAGAGTGGATTTGTTTGGGGCAAATACCCTTGCGAGAGGCGTAAATGCTGCAATTTTTTTGTGGCGCGGAGAATAGCGAGGAGCGTTGGGGTAAAATTGGGTGATGTTCTCTGGTTGACGTGATTCTGGCAATCCTTCAAGCCATTGTGTTGGTCGAGATCGAGGTGTTGTACACCAAGTCCAAGAACAGGAGTCTTGGTGAATGCCTTTGCGAACGCGTAAGGGTCCGCTGGAGAGCGAGTTGATAACGGGGGAGAATTACAATGGTCCTCCCATTCGGGGCAGTCTAAGTGAGCAAGGAGAATCCGCATGGAGCACGACCATTGTCGGCACACCTGCGCAAATGATAGTAGATCATGCCACTCCCATGGCCCATCAGTCGCCTCAAATATCTTCAGAAGAAGCTCCGCCGGAAGGCAGCCAACAGTTACTCTTGGACGAACGTCACTCATGGGAATGACTCGCAGAGTGTGAGTGGTCCCATAGAACAGAAAATTGCAACCGTGACCCTAACGAGATCCAGGCTCAGCTAATGTGATACCCAGCAAGTGCGAGTGCCCGAAGGTCATGGACAGAGATAAGGTGTCTGGAGTTATCGAGGGCTTGCTTTCCTGAAGAATGTAGACAAACTCGCTGTCTAGCTTGCGCAGCTCGTCATCTGAGGATCGAAGGATGAGGTTGAAATAAGCACTGCCGAAAGTGGGACAGGGGATGACTTCGAATGCAATAGCGAGCTGTGGAAGTGTAGGATCATTTGGAGGCATGTGGTGGAGGTGGCCTCTGAAGCTATGGGTGACAGGCTCCAGTTGTCGAATGCCCTGTGCGCGTGTAGTGGCCGTACGTGAGTATTCCTTCAATAACCTTCGCCCGACTCGGAGAGGGGACATACCCAGGTATGCTGGGCCTTCACCAACAAAGTGTTGCAATACAGCACGATTCTCGCGGATGAGAAATGATGTTGGGTTTCGCCATCGAACACAATGATGAGTGTCGTTTTGAGCAAATTGAAATCGACGCAGCAGACGTTGTCATAGAATTTGGGTCCATACGATTGATATTCATGAAGGAAGGTTGACACGACGTGCTGAGTGGGCGATTTCGGTATGCTGGTGTTCTTGAATGGGTTTCTCATGATTGCACGTTGACAGCACTTGGCGAGCCCCTATTTTGCGTAGCTCCAGAGCCTCAATCTGAGGCCTTTTCGAGACTTGATCAGCGCCGCTGACCCGCTCTCGGTATCGATTGCCACAATCAACATGGTATTGTTGATTCAGACTCTCGCAGGCATAACCGGCCTTTCTTGCTCAGTCCGTTCAGTGACTCGTGTTTTGACGATATCTTTACTTCTGCTTGAATGAGTTGCCAACGAAACGGTTTGATTGACGCCCAGGAAGAGATAGATCGTGTGTTCAGGCTATTATCCCACACGCAGCGTCGCATTTCCATTTACCGTACTAAACATAACTCGTCAGTGTCAACCTAAGTGTCAAGTTACCCTACCAGTATGTCTCAAAATAACTATCGTCGAGTCCATCCATATAAAACCCTCGATTCACCTACTTTGAATCCGGCACTCCGAGTCGGCGTTCTAGTAGTTCTGTTGCAAACACAAGCACATCCTTCCAATAGGTTGTTTGATCCAAAGGAACAGAGCTACTCGTGAATAATAAAATGCATCCTGGATCAAACAAATTCCGGAGGGTCGTTCTGTATGGAAATCCAAGCATGTTCGTGCCGACCTCCAGCGCCAGTAACCTTCGTCATGCTGTACGAATAGAAGGAAGTCGTTGCGTGCCCTGACGTGTAGCTGGTACCCTTGCGCCGTCAAATGTGGATTGCCTAATTATCATCTCGAATTGAAGGTGACAGCACGGACTTGTCAGATTGTCTCCTGTGGAAGGTAGTCACCCGTACTCACTGCGACCGAAATGGTTGTCCCATTCAACGAGTACCATCCTTATTCAGAGTCGAGAACTGCCCTGCAAAACTGCAAAAACTCTGAGCTTTCTGCACAGAGATGTCGGAATGCCTTTGATTATGCGATTCTCTGTTCACCAGCATGATGACCGTCGACCGTGACAATGTTGAACGTAGGGACCCAGGGAGTATGGTTTTGACTAGCGTCAGATCGTCGAGCGCACGAGAGGGCGGTAATTAAAAGGAAACAACCAACACGTGCGGCCGGATTCTGAGTACTGAGTACTGAGTCTTCATTTTCTCAAGGGCTGTACCCAGGTGGACCATGGTTGTATCAACCAAGTTGGGCTTGGACTTATATATTATGTCACACTCGACTTGAAAAATGAGGCTGTGCTGTAACGCTGTTGTTTGGGCGGTTAAAATTCTCAGAGAGTAAGTTCAAACCACGTCTACCCTGCCTGCCTGCTAGATCTCAAGAAAATCTGAAGTAACTCGCGTGGTACGATTCGCCATGTACAGACCACTCGGGATGTCCGGATGCCCGTGTGAAAGCCTCCATCCACAAAGGTTTGAACCCACCTTGTAACCCTGACACTCGACTCTCAGTTTCCGGCGGTTCTCCCTCTAGTAAGTCCTTCGTAATTTGATCCAAGGGGACAGACTCATGTTTTCTTATGTCCGATACGAAATGAGCCACTGGGTTAAAGGGAGCATCGGCAAATTCTGCTCTAATTAGTCCGATAAGAATAAGTAGTACTTGAACGCAAGGCTGTTCATGTTACATTCGATTATCTCTATCAGATTCCTCATCCCTCTGATAGCCAGTCATGTTCTCTGCTGCCTTGCAACGAGGGCGAAGCGCACGGGCCTTTCCTGATAGTACTAGGGAGGCAAGACATTTCAGATATGAGTAATTGCTACTGTTGCATCGAGCAGGGAAAGACACTTACGATTACAGGCGTTCGGAAACTCGGCTCTTGCTAATTCGTATGAAATCTCATCATCCACATCCACATCTCATCTTCATCCCTTCCCCCAACACACCTCTGAGCTCAGCCATCATGGGCCTGGTCCGCGGAGTTCCCAAGTCTCCTTCATGTTGAGGGCTAGTGCAATTCGACGACCCGCCACCCAGGCCATTCCTTGGCACGTGCACATTCATTGAGCTCCTGGACGAAGCTGGCTGACAGTCGAACCACCGGTACGCCTATATCTCTTGAACTACAGCTCCTTGTGAACATCTCGGACCGCCGACGCAACATGTGTTCGCTTGCAATGTTGCCACCAATGTTTAACACCTCCAAACACCACATCTTATCCACCACATCATCCAGGGCATGTTGGGTGGTTTGGGTCGTAAATTGATCCTCCATCCAGATACGAACTGTCAGCGAGGTCACCTTCTGAGAAATCGACTCGAGGAAGGTCTGCAGCCCAGATGGGGCGAGACCACATGTGTTGTCCAACGTCACTTGGGTGAGTGTATTCGCGGATGACGCGGTGAGATATAGGAGGTCCACATCTGATATGGGCGAGTCGCGGATGCAAAGCTGTGTCAGTGCACATACGGGTGGTCGCAGGAGAAATCGCCGCATTCCAAGGCTGCCTGGTAGGAGGTGTTCGACCGTGAGCGATGTCAGTGCTGGCCAACATGCCAAGCAACGCGCGAGTTGGACGGTACTGATAGTGTAATTCCAGTATTCTATCGATGGCACCTCTGAGAATTGACATCCAGACTGCGTGATGGATAACGTGTGTAAATCAGGAAGTTTAGGTAGAGCTGAAAAGAGTGCATTTGCTTGGGACGAATACCCTTGCGAGAGGCGTAAATGCTGCAATTTTTTTGTGGCGCGAAGAATAGTGAGGAGCGCTGGAGTAAAACCGGGTGATGCTTTCTGGGAAGCGTGATTCGAGCATTCCTGGGAACCATTGTGTTGGTCGAGATTGAGATGTTGTACACCAAGTCCAAGAACAGGCGTCGCCTTCAATGCCCTTGCAAGCTCACAAGGGTCCAGAGACTGTGTTGGGAGGAAGGTACAGTGGTTCTTCCATATTGGGGACTCCAGACGAGCAAAGAGTACCTTCATGGAGCACGACCATTGTCGACACACCTGCGCAAATGATAGTAGATCATGCTGCCACTCGCATGAATCGGTTGCCTCGAATATCTTCAGCAGAAGTTCTGTCGGAAGACAGCAAATAGTTATTCTTGGACGAACGCCACCCATAGGAATGACTCGCGCAGTGTGAGTGGCCACATTAAACACCGAATTGTAATTGTGACCGCAAAAAGACCCCGGCTGGATTAATGTGGTACGCAGCAGGTGTGAGTGGTCGAAAGCCACGGACAGAGATAAGGTGTCTGGAGTTATCGAATGCTTGCTTTCCAGAAGAAGGTGGACACACTTGCTGTCTAATCTGCGCTGCTTGTCATCTGAAGATTGGGGGATGAGTTCATAATAAACTCCGGCAGTGGTACGAGGGAAGACTTCGAATGCAACATTGAGCTGTGGAAGCGCAGGGTCATTATTTGGAGGCGTGTGCTCGAGGTGGCCTCTGAAGTTTTGGGTGACAGGCTCCGATTGTTGAATGGCCTGTGCGCGTGGTGGTGTAGCAGTGGTGGCCGTATGTGAGTATTCCTTCAATGACCATGATAAACCTCCGCCCAGGAAGGGACATACCCAAGTATGCCGGTCCTTCATCCACAAAGTGTTGCAATACAACACGATCCTAACGGAGGAGAAACAATGTTGTGTTTCCCCATCGAACACGATGACCAGTCTCGTTTTGAAATCGATGCAGCTGAGAAGGTTGTCATAGCGTTTGGGTCCATCCGATTGATACTCGTGAAGGAAGGTTGACATGACCTTCCGAGTCGGTAAAATCGATATGCTGGTGTTCTTGAATAGGCTTCTCATGATGGCATGGACGTTGACAGTGGTGAGCCCCTATTTTGCATAGCTTCAAAGTCGATGACCATCATCGATCAGCGCCAGACGCGGTACAATTGGAATTAGCCACAATCAACATATTGCTGATCCAGACACTTGCAGGCATAGCCGGTTTCTCTTGCTCATTCTGTTCAGAAACAAATTCAGTGACTCGTGGTTCAATGACATGTTGCTTCTGCTCGAATTGGCACTGGAACGATTTGATTGACACTCAGGAAGATATAAATCATGCGTTCAGGTGATGTTCCCGTAGAGTTACATTCCCATTTACTGCGCTAAAGATAACTCCTCGATGTCAACCCCACCAGTATGTCTCAAAATAACCATCGTCGAGTCCATCCGTACAAGAGCCTGTATGTATACAATGTAAATAACTTTGCTACAGATTGGCAATCTTTTAGACAGGTCACTCGAATTTCGATGTGCAGGCATCTTCAAGCCTTCTTAGGTTCTCCATGTTATTTTCATCCACATCCCAATGCCTTCATCCCGCCCCCAACACACACCTCCGAATCAACGTAATCGCTATCACTGAATGTGCCACCAGCATTGAAAGCTACGCTCCCCTTCAACCATCTGCCACCCAGGCCACTCCTTGTCACGTGTACGTCCATGAAGCCCCGGGACGGGCTCGCAGATTGACAATCGAGCCACTGGTACAGTTGGGTCCCCTGGACTACAACTCCTCGCAAAAATCTCGGAGCGCCGACGTAACATGCACTCGCTTGCGACTTTGCCCCCGATGCCTAGCACCTCCAAGCACGACATCTTGTCCACCAAAGTATCCAAGGCCTGTTCGGTGGCATTGGGTGGAGATAGAGATAGAGTCGACCACCAGAGAATAACTTTCAGCGAGGTCAGCTGTTGAGAAATCGAGTTGAGGAAAGCGTAAAGCCCAGCAGGGGTTATGCCACGCAAGTACTCTAGCGTCACTTTGGTGAGTGTGTTTGCGAATGACGTGGTGAAGTACAGGAGGTCCGAGTCCGATATCCACGAGCAGCGGATGCAAAGGTGTGCCAGTGCACATGCAGGTGGTTGCAAGAAAAACCGCCGCATTCCAAGGCTACCCGGTATGAGGTTCTCGACCGTGAGTGATGTCAGTGTTGGCCAGCGCGCCATGTAGCGGGCGAGCTGGACCATACTGATAATGTAATTTGAGTGTCCTATCCATGGTAATCAAAATTGACATCTGGACTGCGTGATGGACAACGTGTGTATATCAGGGAGTTCAGGAGAGCTGAAAAGGATGTGTTTGCTCAGGATGAATGTACTCGCGAAATATGTAATCGCTGCAAATTCTTCATTGCGTGAAGAACAGCGACGAGAGCTGGGGGAAAACAAGTTTCCATTCTCCGAGAATCCAAAGGTTCTTCACAGCTTAAACCAACATGTTCGTCGAGAACGAGATGTCGTATACCAAGTCCAAGAGCAGGAATCTTGGTGAATGCATTTGCAAACGCGTAAGGGTCTGGAAAGTGACATGGGGACTTGGTGACTTTACAGTAGTTCTCCCATTTGGGGCTCTCCAAGCAAGTAAAGAGAACCCGCAGGGAGCACTGCGACCATAGTCGGCACACCTGCGCAAATGAAAGTAGATCGTGTTGCCACTCGCATGACTTAACGTCCTCGAATATCTTTATGAGAAGCTCCGTGCTAAGACGGCATGTAGTAGTCCTTGGACGAGTGATACCTTTGGGAACGACTCGCACGATGCGAATGGTCCTGTGATGAATCAAGGCTAGCCGGTGATGGATACAATATTTGAGCTCTCTTCTGGTATCTAGGGATTTTGAGTGTTCGAGGGCCACAGACAGAGATACGGTGTCTGCAGTCATCGCGAGCTTGCTTTCCAGAAGAACATGGACGGAATTGTGGCGCCGGTTGCGCAGCCCGTCATCCAATGATTGAAGGACGAGACGAAAACCACGGTAATATGGTTCGGAAAGGGGGACGACTTTGAATGTGACAGCGAGCTGTGGGAGAGCATCGTCGTTTGGAGGCGCATGATGAACTTGACCCCTGAGGTTATGAATGACCGACCCCGACTGTTGGATACACTACACAAGGTAGTGGAGCAGCACGTGAGAATTTGTTGAGCGTTCAACGGGAGGATGTCATACAGAAGCACATTCAATACTTTCCGCCTTGTCATAGTACAGCACGATCCTCGCAGATGAGAAATGATGTCGTGTTTCGCCATCAAACACGACGAAGAGTGTCGTTTCGGATTCGTGTTGCTTGGAGCCCCATTCAACCTCAGACTGGTGCTCATAGAGTGAGGCGACCTGAGGCGGGTGCGATATTCTGATTTTGTTGAATAGCCTTCTCATGGTTGCGTGGATGAGTCGATGATGTGGTGGTCAGCCCCTATACACTTGCGTAAAAGGCCAAGATAGCCTTGGTAGCCAAATCGAGAACTGTATCAAATCATTCAATGATCGTCTCTTCGCTAGTCTATAAACTGTTTGAAAGGGTAGAAACTGATGCTTTGGAGGAGTACGGACTTGAACGTTCACACGGTGTGCTAAGCCATCGTGAGTCGAAAAATATACCTGTTCGTATTCTATACACGACACCCGAGTCCGCATGGTAAGCCAGATTGTCAACAGAGCTCTGCCTGGAAACAAAAGCTCCTGTGATTTCTAGCTCCACACCCCTGCAATAGTGTTATCCTCTGCAGGATCAGCTTTTCGCCCATGTACCACAGTATTGCAACGACACACGGAATGAATATCCCGACATTAACGTAACACATGGTCGCCTATCCAATTGCTGAGTAGTCATAGGTCTGGACGAGAGAAAGGGATGGATCAGCTATTACATGACAAATTTCAAGAGCGTCATACCTGTCCCCCAATGATCGATCCCACTCACGACCAGAAATGCAGGTCACCAACTGCATCATGACCCTGAAACAATGCGATACCTGCGAGTATAAAGTACTTACCCTAGTTTCCCAATCCATAGACCATGTTGAATATGGCCGCGACGCCTTGCGTCAGGACATACGACAACAAACCAAGAATGCCCGAAAGCAGAAAAGGAACGTACACCCAATCCCATCCATAACTTACGTCATAGCCGCAAGCTTGGTCATAATTGGCGAAACGACACCGCCAATGAAGAAATCTATTGAGACCATATTCACGTCCGTGTGAGTCGAGCATTGCAACATTGAAAGACAGGCTCCGTTGGTTGAGCAAGCAAAGGGAGGATAAACAACTCACTTTCCACCGCGAAGGACACAACAATAAATACTGGCAAGCGAGAACTGTGTCGTTAAAGCGCCTCACCACGGGATGCCAACTATCAAGACAGCAGCGACCCATTCAGGGCCGATTTTGTCGGAGAAGTAACCTGCAAGGGGCGAAGCTGGTAATGTACACAAGAAAAAAGTCGTTACGTTGAGTTCCTTACACGCCGATGGACGATGAAGCACAGACAACACCTACATATTATTATTGGGATAATCACGGCAATAAACACCAACCCCACCTTAAGAGAGTTGAGCCTCAATATTTCCTTCGTGTGCAGTGACATGGTGACGTCTGCAGCGAGGAAGGCAACTCCATGGTAGAATTCACATTCGTGAACGGCATATACTCGCTGGAGCGAAGACGGAAGACGAAGTGGGAAGGGGAGAAGACCAGACTTACGAGCAGAAGAACACGACTAAGAGTACTACGAGTGAGCGGGGAGAGGTCATCAGGTGCCAGAAAACTAGGAGGACGAATTCATCCTCTATTTTTCTATAAGGCTGATGAGTGTCAATAAGAGGATCATTGTCTAGTGTAAAATGACTCGGAAGCTCGGATTATTCAGCGACGGTTGACTATCCAAAGTTCAGGGAATGTATAAGTGTCTGGCTCTGAGGTTCTCCCGGCATGTTAGCGACATTTTTAGCGAAGTCGTTTGCTTCAGTCTCGTGGGATCGATCCTGATCCTGACGCGGCAGACCCTCCACGACAAGTACACGCTCCATCAAATCCGGTGCAGTGAAGATCATCCCAAAGACAAACGGGGCACGGCAGCCCCAGGGCACGGAGGGCGCCACCGACAGGGGGTCCAAGCAGAGATCTACGCCAGCCGTGAGTCGTGCACGAGAGATAAATGCAAGGAAGCGCACCCTAGAGGCACGCTGGTCATGACGATGCCTATCTGGGCCAGGAACGGGAAAAAATGGGTGGTCAACATCAATCGTCTCAAACTTCGTGGGACAGATAGATGACACCTACACCCGATATCTTTCTCTGGTGTTGTACCGCAAACCCAGATCTGTCGGTGGCATCTAGAACTCCACCGCTGTCACATAGAACTCATATCAGTGCCAAACCGGCTGTCAACACCGATAGTGATCTGATACCCTCGAAGAGTCTCCCGATACACATCATTTCGAACGAGCGTGCCTCCCTCAGAATTAGCTGCGAAAGGAGGAGATAGAAGAGCCCTCAGGTCGTTATGGAACGGCGAGAACGAAGGTGCTCGGAGTGGATTGCTATTGGGGGGTCGCTGACTGGAGAGTTTAAGTCAGGGATGTGTTAACGTGGGTTTTAAATGGAAAGGGGTTACCTAGGACAAGGGCACCTGGTTGCGAGGGATGGTAGATATATGACAAGACTCCATCACGTGATGGAGAGTCGCAACCAAGTTGAAGGAGCAGGCTACGTACTGTAATGTATGAACAGCAACCACCCATTCAACCCGGACACATCGCCATATCCGAGATACTCAAGTTTAAAAGGAAACATTGACAACACGAGGCTGTAGGTTGATTGCGTCGACGAAGAGTCCTCTATAAGTATTGGAAAGAAACAGACAGATTTACCTAATGCCACAGCTGATCGCAACTTGCAGTCGGAGTGAGTATCATCGACAGCACCAGCTCAAGTAAAGTGTACCTCACCAGACATGATAAACGGTACCGAGTCTAAGACACATTGTCGGGCGAAGAACCGCCAACAAAGAGGCTTGACTTGACCATAATAGGTTCAAATAGTGCGCCAAGAAGGAGTGAGAAGAAGGAAGAGCTACCATTCTTTCTGGAAAAGTCCGGTAACGGTTCTTGTCAGTGGTCTGCGACTGGACGGCGTCACAGTATGATTGAAGACAGCTTCCAAACTAAATTTCTCTTACGTAATCCAGCTGACACAGAAATTTTTGGTGCTACTCTCCCAATCATACGTTCCCAAAACCAGACCTAAGCTCCGAGATCAGAAGACAGTCGTTCTGATTATACGGAACGGCCAACAGTACTTCGAAGAGCAAGGGCAGTGGGGGTAAAAGGGAGAGTCGAATCGCTCGTGCCATTTCATTTCAAACATCCGGCCTGGGATCTGCTGAGTCAGGCAGGCATTGGTCGTCCCCAGCAGCTCTTTCAATTTTCTTGGGCCGGAGGGTGAAGCTGTGAAGACTATGGCACCGACTCTGAATCGACTTACCATGAAGCCAATGCGCTTTTGCGCACCCGCCAAAGGTTTACATCCATTTCCGTAGGGTCAGCCAATTGTGCCCGAACATTGAAGTCCTTTGACCTTTTACGACGAGACAGGTTCCCTGGTACAGGTAGCAGAATCCGTCATCGACGACTATCGATAACACATCCACTGTCTGGCATCACGCCAAGAAACCAGAATGTTCAACGTGGTAACCGAGTTGTAAGCTACCGCGTATTTATCATACTGTGTCCACCCGTTAATCGTCATCTCACAGAAAGCAACTAGAAGAGTTGCCAACTGACGGTGCAGGGAAGGTCATGAGGTAAGTGCTGCTATAGGTTGATTTTCGGCGTTATCTTGATACTATTGCATAGTAGGGATGCCGGTCATGATGCTCCGGCTCCTTCTTCGACATCTGCCGTCCAGCCTACGATCAACGCTAACCAGATCCTGATTGACGACGCGAAGCAAGCTGAATCGATTGGTGTGGGCTCCACCTCTTCTGAGCCAAGGATCATCCTGGACATTCCTTTGGACTGGATCGGTCAAAGAGATCAACCGATCGACATCAGCACCACAGCCTCCCCTTACGTCTTTCGCCTCATCAATTGCCACGAACTGACACAACACAAACGGTTGCAAATCGCAGAATATCCACGCGTGTTCGACACCCCATACGCGACCGTGTCATACATTTGGCGCGGGCAACCTGCCAAGCTTGAGACAATCCCCACATTTCGGGTGGCGGGCACCTTCAACGCCCATCCTGTCAGCACTGAGATCCTTCATCACGCGTGTCTCGTCGCGAAAAGGGGAGGCGTGAACTGCTTGTGGCTCGATCTGTTGTGTATCGTGCAGTCGTGCGAAGACGACAAGGCCTGGCAGATTGAGCACATGTATGACCTGTACATGCATTGTACTCTTTGCATGATCCTTCCCGCGGGTTTGCAGTACATCCCACGTCTCGACGAAGAGACAGGGTGGATCCACCGTGGATGGACGCTGCAGGAAACGTTAGCGCCGAAACGTACTGTGGTCGTGTTTCAATGGAGCTTTGGCTCAGGTGGGGACTTTTTGATGATCGCATCCTTATTTGACGCATGACACCGCGCAGGCTTCGTCATCGCTAGCTCAGGTTTCGGAACATCCAGCACTGTGACAGAAGTTGTCCCGGGGCGCCTTGCTATTGCCACTGTCAAGGATATTGTCGATGCATGTGTAATAGGATTCATGTATTTCTTCCGCAAATACCCCGGGGACGACCCAATCATTCGACCGCGGTTTATGATGAAGGCGAAGATATTTGGTCACCAGTCCTCGAACCTGCTATCGCTGGCCGCCGCGATGGACAATGTGATTGGCGTGGAACAGGACGTTCGGGAACACGCTATCTGGCAGTGTGCCATGATGCGGAATACATATGACCCCGTCGACATGGTTTTTAGCATCATGGGTCTGTTCGGCGTGACTCTTCCAGTCAAGGCTTTCGCGAAGCATGACCGCATAGGAGCTACTATAGCGCTCGCGCGGAAGATACTCGAAAGCGGAAAGAGTGCAAGCTGGTTGGGGACATCATTCCGCTTGCCACCATGTCGATATCTGGCTACCTTTCCTATCTTCCCTCGTACTGGCCTTGGAGAAAAGGCCCTCGTTCACACCAAGCATGGCTTTCAGGAAATGGCGGATTTCATGGACTGCGAATTTCCAAATGCAAATGCGCTTGAGAGTGGCATGCCGACGGGGACGATGGACGACGCTGGTTATTTCACGTTCACAAGTCGATATGCGCATGTTGTTCCTGAATGTCAACAACCTGAGAGCAGCTCTGTGGTAAGCATGCCAGAAATATTCCGCAGAAAGAAAAAAAAAGTTACTGAGCTCGAACGCCACACTAGGACTTGGTTGTCAAGGCCGTCGATGGAAGTGTTTGGAGGGTAGTGGAGTCGCCACCCACGCCCCCACTTATGTTCGCTGTCGTTGTTGGATGGTTCACCGAGTACAAACCCGGACAGACATTGGCGCTCCACTTTTACTGGATTAAATTGATGCTCATACAGGAACACGCACCTGGGAAATCCCATATCGTGCGTTTCGGAGCAATGAACCAAAAGTTCAGAAAGAACGTTCTGAGGTGGAAGACGCGCCAGTTTACCGTTGGAGGACCGGATCCACTACCTCAGGGCCAACCAAACGCTGGTGATGAAAGTAAGGAGGGAGGCGAGATGGTTGAGGATATCAGGGACGGTATGGGATTCGAGATGCAGGGGATGGGGTTGGAAGGACGCTCTTATAAGAGCCTGAAAGACATGAGTTCTCCAAGGGCGGCCAAGGCTTGGTCACAGCTCTCGTTGGAGGGGTTTTACGCGAGGTATGATCGAGACACCCCTCTCCCAACGGACTGGACAGACGGATTCTTATAAACAGACCAACCTGTCATTCTTATGAACCCTGCTATTTATGTAATATGACGCAGCCTCTGAAGCCATTGGTTTTGGCCTGCGTTGTGTGATTGTACCATTCTCAAAAACGCATCCTAGACTGTTGCACAGTCGTCAGAGCTTAGTAGACATATTAAGTAGGACTGGGCGTGCCCAGGGCGGAGATGATGGACAGATGGTGCCGGTGAGCATCTATGAGATAGTGGGGGTGGTAGATGTGCTACCATTATGAGGCGACAGGCACACAGGTATGCTGAAAGACATCGCGACAGGTTGGCTAGTATACGACGGACTTGCACACCACACCCACATGCCCACTGGTGTCGCAAGCTAAATAACCTACAGTGTCTGAGCCGCCGCAATAACTAAAATATCGATTTTCGCAAGATCAAGGATGACTGTGTACAAGTTGGGCTGGGCCATCAAATTGTGAAAAGTGGATTGAGAGATTCGACTTGGAATGGGATCCAAAACTTGAGCAAGTGAGCCAAGGCCGCTCACCGCACCTCGCAACCAGGGGTGTTCCTGCAGGACCGGTCCGTCCGGGGTGGCGTCCCTGATAAGCGCGATAAGGTCACACCCCAAAATGTTCCCAAACTCCGTTGAAAAATCTGCCAGCGTGACACCCATAGCCTACCAGTAGGTGTTATCAAGCCCTCTTGAAGATTTGTCGTATTGCGCAAGTGCTTCCCCCCAATCCTCAGACAGAGTGGTTGGAAGACCAATACTAGTAACCTACACCTCGGAAAAATTCCTAGCAGCTGCTTACCAGATCTATTCAGATCTCTGCCTCGATCCGATCAAACGTTGCTTTTATGTAAGTACTCTTTCACATTTTTGAGTTCTTGCACTTTCCACGACACATCCTTCAAAGTTTATATAAAGGGTTGTACATACATAAATACAATGTCCTATATATAAATCTGTGGATACGATGTATTTTTGCATGCTCTACAGGCCTTTTTCGCATATTATGAGTCCGTTGTGCATGTGGTGTCCAACCAATAGTATTACAGATAAAAGTGCGTCAGTACATACGTGATAACCGGAGCAAGCCCCATCGTGATAATTATACAATCATGAGTCCCAGTATCCACTATGAACAGCGCCGACGACCCACGTGCGCCAGATGCCGTGCATTTTTTTCCAGGTAAATCCGTCCTTTCGATGATACCAAAAAAAATGCAGTCATAACAACCAAACTAAAAAAAGTGAGTGTGAAAGGAGTGCGTGCGTATAAAATGAAAACGATCTCGATCAAGCTTTTCCGAAGACGGGCTTGCCCGTGCTGTGCCCGTTGCTGTGTTTCTCCACCTCGATGCCGATCAACCTCGTTTTTCCATGCAACCAGTCTAGACGACGGACGCCGCCTTCCCATCCGCCGCCCATCTTGGTGCATCGCTTTTCGTATGCGCGAGTGACCTTACGTTGAGCGCGGCTACCATGGCCGAGTGCCTCCCACTCCTGTGGAGTTACCCGCGTGAGGAGCGTCGTATGGAGAGAATAGAGCAAGTCTAGGTTGGTGATATATGATGACCGACTAGATCTGCTCGACGATCCGCTAACGTGTATTCCAGTACCGCTTGGGGATGAGGTAGAGGGACCGACGACGACCGGCCATGGGAACTTGTCAGAGCGGAGAACCAGACGAGAAGCTACCGGTGTCGGTGGGTCTGTGGCCGGCTGCGAGAGCGTGTGCGCAGGGACGGCAGTATGGGTTGTACGATCAAGAACGGTGCGCGAGGAAGGCGTGTACGTAACGTCATATGAAATAGGCGCGCTGTGCAGCCGTGTGGACGCAAATAGAGGGTGCATGTGTAGCGAAGTTGGGCGGTACGGAATTTTAGGTTCTGCGCTGCCTGCGTCTAAAGGATGAGTTTGGATCAGTCAAAGTAGGCAAATCTCTGCGTATGTGATATGACGTACGAGAATGCACGGATCCTGTGGCCGACGACACGCTACCTTGCCAAGCTGGATTATGTCTCAACGACGGTCGCCGCTCATATCTCGCATGGTGCGAAGAGGATGACCCAGGAGGTGCGGATCCGGGAAGGAGCGATGAGCTCGAGTTGGTTCGAGACGACGCCCCAAACGACACGGACGGTGTCATGGAAGGGGTGTGCGGCATGGCATAATGTGCAACTTTGTCCATGGAAGGTCAGTCAATAAAGGATGGGTGTAAGTATATTTAAAGACATACGATGCTCGGAAGACTTGTAACTCGCGCGCCGGTACAGTGGCGATCGTTCAGCCCTGGATGACGACCCATACCTCACTTCACCAGAGGAACCGGACATGTGTGCAGCCGTGTCAAAGGCATTGTACCGCAGTGGTGATGGAGTGGTGGTGCGAGCAGAGTAGCTATTGCTACGCTTGGTCTTCAAGCGTGGTGGGGAAGTGGGTCCACCAGAAGCTGTGCCCGGAGTCGCGTACATATAGTTTGGCATTGGCTGGGAGCGAGAGCGCCAGTGAGACTTTGAAGACTGCTCGCGGGCAGGAGAGCTGTCGCGAGAGTGTCCGCCAAATATGTAGCGCAAGTAGGAGGTCATAATTTTCCGTTGAGTAGGTCGTGAACGCAAGGTCGTACGTCGTCAAACAGAGTCCACTGGGTGGAGGATGGAGAAGCCGAATGGTTGACGTTCGACAACTTATATACGCGTGATAAGAAGATTTCAGGGTCTGGGATGAGCATTAGTTCAGGTTCTAGACATGTTCCAAAGCGATGAATTGAAGTAAGAGGACCCCCAGAAAAAATGGCGGGGGTGCTCCGCCGCGTTGTGCCGGATGTTAGGAGGGTCTCGTGCCGAAAATGCGACGCTGAGAAGATTAGAGGGATCTCTCGATGCAGGTATATGACAACATTTGGCAGTAGGACCAATTATCACGTCTTCGATTTGTCCGGAAAGTCCGTGCAGTCGATAAGCGGGTGCAGTGATGCGACCGGCGTGGGCCGAATATTCTCAGAGAGGAGATCTAAGGGGACAGCTGAGGTAAACGTGAAGCGGGTTTGCCATGGAGAGTGGCGAGTTTGATTGAATCGGCGTTAAGTGTTCGGTTTGTAGGTCAGCACTTCAGCCTTGAGGCATGTGTTGAGTTTGATCATCACCCGCAGTTGCTTCCCGATGGCGCATGGTGACCACATGTTCGCCATTTACGGCCATGGCGCGTACGGCGCGACCGCCCCGTTGATACGTCCTATCGCTTGACCAGCGCGATCCCTAGGAATTTTCTCAACATTTAACTATGTTGGTCTGCACAAACCTGACTGAGCTCACCCGCCCCGTGGCGTTGTGAGTCAGATTCCACGGTGCTCTTCAGTCCCCAGCCAAGCCTTTTTGGATGTGGGCACGAAAACATGAATAACGCGAGCCAGCCGCTGCCAGCGTCGGAGTCTTTGTCGTCGGGCGGAAACCGGTGACCAGTTGGACGGTTTCGGGGAGAAAGCGAAATGAACGCGTGTTACTGTAAGGTCGAATTACTCACACTGCGACTCTGATCTAGAGCCGCCCAATGGACTGGCACGATAGATACTCCAAACGAAGTAAAAAAACGATAACTAAGCACCCTGCAGGCAACCAGCCTCCAGGAGGCACGATGTCATTAAACAGGCTAAGTTACTTAGCCGAAATGAAGAGGATGATTGCTCAACTGGTCGATCGCTGATCGTAAGTACCCTTTCAAGTTCGCGTTCTCCCGTCACGCGGGACGGAAGCGTTCCAGGAAACATCGCTAGGAGGCCAACTGGACCTCCATTATGGATTCACCAGCCCCGTGGCCCGTACTATAACAAATACTTGCTGCCGGTGGGAGGTTGTACCGGCTTTGAAATTGGTCGGGTGGCAAACCCACTACCCACGAAGGCTTGCCTACGCTGCGCTCTGATCGCATCGTACCCTCACATAAAATATTTGAATCTGAGCAAGAGGGAAGAAAGAATTTTCTTGGGTGGGGGATGCGTACTCCCTGTATGGCGGGTCATCTAGCTATGGGTCATTCGAATGAACCTGAGCAGTCCCCATGGTGGCGTAACACCCATCGAATACCACTATCCCGGCTTAGAAATAGCGAGAGCACACACGGAAGTCGGGGAACACGAACTACGTACAAAAACCTCGTTGAGGTGGCAGACGTTAACTTGAGGGTTGTTTGGTTGCTGATCCAAACAAAAGACAAACATAGTAACCCTCACTGACTCGCCACCGACAATTGCCTTAACACCAACCATGAGCCCAGCATTTGGAAAAATTATGAACAAGTTCAGGCATACTGGCCATTCCCGAGGAGGCTCATCTGTAGATCTAGGTGATACTGACGCACAGGTCTATCGTTATCGAAAGCAGAGGGGTGTAAACCTCGGTAAGGAGCTGATGTTCACCCGTTGAACTTGATCATCGATCGAACAGGATGTTGGTTTGTCCTGGAGCGGTGGATCGCAGAGACACCGTTCGCTCAAGCAGTACCTCCCGGACAGAGCGACTTGGATGTCGCCAAGGGCTCTCACGCAAAGGAAATCCTAGAGCACCATTGGGATACATGGATCACGAACAATGATTTCGAGTGGCTCGCCGCCAGGGGCATAAACGCCGTGCGGATCCCAGTACGCCCTGCCCCCCACTTGGGTATAACCTCCACTAGACCATGCGTACAGATTGGTTATTATCACTTATGCAGTCTTGATCATTCCTTACTGTCAGGGACGGATTTCCATGGTCTTGAGAGTGTATTTGAGGGTGCTTGGATCCGACTCGTGCGAGCAGTCGAGACTGCTCAGCTTTATGGCATCGGTGTTCTATTCGGTCTGCGATCCTCCTCTTTGCTTCTAACTTCCTAATATAACATGTAGACTTGCACTCCGCACCCGGGAAGCAGAATCAGGATTCTCACTCGGGCACTTCTTCGCCCACGGTTCTATTCACCTCTCGATCAAATCTCGAGCTTACCATCCGAGTCCTTCGCACTTTGCTGTATGCGGTGCGATCGTTGCGCTCGGAGCATGATCCCCCGATTAGTAACATCATTGGAATTGAATTGCTCAACGAGCCAAAGCCATCGTCCCATTCCACGTTGAAGAACTGGTATGAAAAAGCGATAAAGGAACTACGGGCCGTCGACCCGAGCTTACCCATCTACATATCCGATTGTTGGATGTCTGACGATTATGCTCACTTTGTCAAGTCGCTTCCTGAATCCACTGGACCGATTTGTATAGACCACCACCTCTATCGTTGTTTTACGCCAGCGGATATCTCCACGCCAGCCGCACAGCATTCCACATCGCTCATGGATCCCAATGGACCAACGCCGCAGACATTCGCACGTGTAGCAGCTGTACTTGAGGAGGCCGGTGGCGGGCTTGTGGTTGGGGAATGGTCTGGCGCGCTGAATCCTGGCTCGTTGCAGGGTCCCATCAACGAACGAGAAGAACGAGCGCGATACATCGCCGCACAGCTTGCCCTGTTCGAGCAGTACTGTGCAGGATGGTTCTTCTGGACGTACAGGAAGCAACACCATGGCGATCAAGGGTGGTCCTTCAGAGATGCGGTGGAAGCGGGGGTATTTCCAGATCGTGTCGGCGTGTACCCGAAGAAGAATGTTCCTCTGGACGACTCAGATCGGGTCGGGAGGAAGGCCGCCGCGTTGGATCGAGCTATAGGTTAGTCCAATTTTTGGTTCCTTCCCAGCCTTTGTTTCTCATGATGGTTTTGAAGGTCAACATACTTCCTATTGGGCCCAGTACCCAGGACATTACGAACACTGGCGGTTTAACAAGGGATACGACCAAGGTTGGGAAGACGCTTACCGATTTCTCCTACACAACGTTGTAAACCAGCGCGTGGTCTCTGAGCTCGGATTCAAGGGTCTGTGGAAGAAGAAGAGGGTGCGTGATCATGGCGTCGAGAACGGGTTTAGCAACAACATTTGGGAATATGGTAAGCCATGCAGCTTCATCACATTCTTGGCTTCGTTCGCCCTCTCGTCCATGCGAATCTCTTGGACTCGGTCTGGACTGATGTTCATTTTTCTCTTTTTCAGAACATGGATATGTGCAAGCCATTCGCGACGCGAACCTTGACTTCCAGGCTGTGTATTGCTGAGGCTTGAGATCCTCGCAGCCCCACCGCTCTGGCTTCGCAATAAAAATGATGTGGAACTGTACTGCATGCATTTTCCTTCCTTTCCATTGGTGGAATCTAGTTGTCGTTCGCACTGCCGTTAGGTACCGGCTCATTTGTAACCCTCTTTCTCCTTGTCCCCATTCGGATGCTTCGGGGTGGGGATCGCAGTTCATGCAGAGACTGTATCAATAATAGCCTTCACTCTCTTTCTAGTGCCTCGTCGCAGAGCATGTCGTGGCTTACTCTGCTTGTGCATCAGATGGTCGGACGTGGGCAGAAAATAATGCATCATGTTCCTTGAAGGCCTTCTCATCACAGGGGAGAACGAATCGAGGTTACAACAACCGACCCCTTTGCATTCGCACTGCCTCCGTCGGCTCAGTCGTCACGCGTCACAAGTCAGGAGCAAGGGGTGAAATCTATTTCAGAATATCAAGGCACGGCGCGAGGTACATATCCATGTTGTACGGACTGATAATCTGGTATGTATAAGTACAACAACGAAAACGATTCCTGGATAACACATACGTCATAACATAATTTATCAGAGAGAATATTGTTCCGTGTGGCATAACGGGTGGGTATATTGAGGGAATACTATCGGAGATAGCCGCCAACTCGTCAGAGACACGGCATTCAGACAGTGATCAGTCTCCAGTGGTAGAAACCATCCTCATCGTGTGTTCTGATCAACCCTCTGAAAATGTGTTTATCCCGCAGGTAGTCAATGCGCTTCACTCCCTGGCTCGTCTCCGCCTGCGCCGATGATGGCACACTCCCGCATCTCCGAGTATACGCACGTGCGATCGCAGTCTGCTCGGACGTGCTTAGCCGACCCCAGTCTTGATGTGTGACCTGCCTGCGAAGCGAGGCGTGGATCATGTAGAGGACGTCGCCGAGCATGATGGGAGGTGGCACAGTGGGAACGGTGTATCCATCATAATGAAACTCCAAGTCAATCGGCCACTGCGGAATAGCATCGTGCGAGATGCGCATCCGCGTAATGGATGGGTACGTCGCGGGCTCGTGAAGCTCGTCCACGGACATCATTACAGACTGTCCATGACCGACCCATCGGAGGAGGTTGACGGACGGCGAGGCGAGGTCAAAGTAAAAGTCCGTGCGGGGTGCCTCTCCGTTTAGGAAAGGATGGATCTGAAAGGATGTGCCGGCCCATGGGGAGCCAGATCCCCATGGTCTGAATCCCCCGTCGAAGGATCGTCTTCGAGCGTTGTCTGGCGTGGGAGGGGCGGAAAGGAACGGGGTGGGTGGCATCCCG
>JBBPQP010000365.1:0-28551 GCA_038092555.1 Boletus subgraveolens | reverse complement strand
CTCCCTCCTGGCCCCCCTGCACGGTGGTTCTGGGACAATGCCATGCCGACGGTGAAGTCAGACCGTCCTGCCCAAGCCTTCCCGATGGGTTGAACTAATTGGCTGCTCTTCAGTATCAGCTCTACGTTGAACGACTGGGCTAACGAGTATGGCCCTGTTATCACGCTGCGTCAAGGGAGCGGGATTGCTATCATTATCGCACGGGTAGACGTAAGACAGAATTTCGTCTCCACTCGAACTACCATTGATGCCTTGTCTACAGGCAGCGACTGAAATAATGGAAAAAGAGGGTAGCGCACTCGTCGACCGTCCTACAATGATTGCCGCTGGTGAACTTCTCTCTGGAGACAAACGAATCACACTAGTGGGCAGCGGCGAACGATTCCGTCGTCTCAGGAAAGCCGTCCACACACATTTTCAACCAAAGGCAATGTTGATGTACAACAACATCCAAAACGAAGAAGCGAGGAGGTTCATCCTCGACATTCTTGATGACCCAAAGAACCATGAAAAATATGCACATCGGTGAGTTTGAGTATAACGAGTATGCGTCTTGCGTGATGCTAGTTTATGTTGTTCTAGGTATGCCACCTCTGTCATTCTACGTGTGACGTATGGCAACTCGGGTCCCACATCTATCGACGATCCGGAGTTCGTTACGGTGAAGCAACTTGTCGAACGCTTTATCGAAGTGACGCGACCTGGTGCATACCTCGTTGATCGCTTCCCTTGGTTAAAATATGTTCCAGGATATGGAAGGCGGCTTAGGGAATGTTACGAGTCTGATCTCAAGTTTTACACAGCTCAGTTGAACCGCGTGGAACATGCAATGGTGAATTCTCCTTCCCTCATATTAAAACATAACGATGTAACCAACAAAAAAACTCAGTCGTCAGAAGATACTGGCCCGTCGTTCTCAAGAACTCTGTTAGAAAATATCCACAATCATCAATTATCTGCTGATGAAATGGCTTACCTTGCTGGAATACTCTTCGAGGCCGGATCTGGCACAGTATGATGATTCACCGAACGCCCTACAAATAGACTAAGTAGAGGCACATAGAGTACAGATGGTATCATCGCGATGACCATGGCTGCAGCCTGTTTCCCTGATGCACAGCTGCGAGTCCAAGAGGAGTTGGATATGGTTGTTGGTAGGGATAGACGTAGGTTCACCCATTCTCCATTCGGCCCCATTTCGTTTCACCTCTCCTAATCTCAGAACCGAATTGGAACGACTGGAACGATCTTCCTCAACTACATGCTTTTATCTCGGAGGTGCTCCGCTGGAGACCCATTGCACCACTCGGTAAGCAATTTGAATCCTTTCGAGAATGTTATAGACAATTGTTTTCATAGGTATTCCGCACCGCTCAACGAGAGATATTATTTGGGTGCGACGTCTTACCTTCTGAAAAGAGTGCCTTACTGAACGTCAACTGTCAATTACAGAGGGGCTACTATATCCCCGCTGGCACGACGGTAACCGGAAACCTGTGGTATGTTGGCCTTCTCCCTCGGATCCTTGTAACTGGAAGGCGAGTGGCTGAGGTGTTGATAAACTAGGGCCATCAGTCGAGACCCTGTCGCATTCCCCGATCCCGAAAAATTCGACCCTCAACGTTGGCTTGACCCAAATGGTCAACTTCGCAATGACATGGAGTGTTATGCGTTTGGCTTTGGCCGAAGGTGTGTGTGTTCTCAGATTGCTCACCTTTCGTCCGCTGAAATTGGCGCGTTACTAACACGATAATACTACTTATGAAGAGTGTGCCCAGGAATGCATCTCGCAAACCGGTCACTATTCATGGCGCTCGCGCTCCTTCTCTGGTCATTTCGAATTGTTGAGCGTCCTGAAGCACCGATCGATACTACTCCGGATGTGGACAATGTCGTGGCCCAGCTACCGCACTTTGATGCTGATTTCGTGCCCCGTATGGAAGAGGCGCGGTTGAGAGAGGTGATGACAATGTGAACCGTGTGTAGGTACCGTCAGAGAATGTATGTATTTGTGTTCTGAATGGCTGAGTATGTACACATACTGTTGGTGGAATATATTTCTTATGGTTGACGGCAGGGGATAACGAAGGCGGGTGTTCAAACTGTTCACCCTACCCTTCAAAACATCGAGGTCCTCGGAAAGGATAATCCAAGGAATAGTGTGTCGCTCAGAAGGTTTACTATACCAAACAGCACCCGACATAACTACAAACGCAAGTCTTCTCGCCTTCAAGTTCTTGACCCGTAAGAAGAATGCATGATACTAGAGAATGGCAATAGACACGATGCAAGGTGAGGGTATGACTGAGCTGGCCCATGGGGAGGTTTATAATAAACACGGTGAACGTTCGACCTGGTTTACGTACGCAACCATATACGATTCGGAAACGTATTGAAGAGGGACCTAATTGACAATCATGTAAAACTACATGAACAGCCCCTCAGATTGTTTCACATGTGGGGGTCTGGAATGCTAAGTCGAACAAACGGCCAAGTCACCCAAGTCTAAATCATCCAGCTTATAGCGCTTGTGCGCTAAAGCATGAAACGCGATATATCCCTGCAGAAAATGATCGTTGTATATTTTCAAAGCCCTAGGATCCGCTGACAATATTTCTTGGCAGCGACGACTAAGAGATTGTCAGAATTGCAGAGTTCCACCAGGCGTTGATCGAGAAAGCATACCTCCCGTCGACAGAGTAAACAGCGATGTCTTTCATGCATTGCAGCTTAGACTTCCCGGACAATCGAGCGAGCAAAGAAATGTGATTGGTTTCTTCGTGAGTGCTCTCTTCTTTGTAGAACGAAAAGAGATCGCTGCAATATATCAGGAATGCACGAAGTATAGTGTTTAAACGACTTACTTGACATCGTCCATGTAATGAATCATATTCGGGAACATTTGTATGTACGAGCCCAACGGAATATCGGGTGGGAATGTAAAAATCACAAAGGCTGTGGAAACGCCCATCATGGTGCGCATCCAGCGCGGGTAGCTGATCGCATTTTTGTTCACCTGAAAAACGCGATGGATGTCAAAAGTGATCAAAAATGGTGCAAACGACGAGGCAATATATATATACCTGCATATTTTGGAGATCGTGGTCAACAATAAGACCGGTGATGAAATCAAGGGAACTCGAAACAACGAGATTGGCGCAAGTCGGCAGGAAATGATCATATGAACTTCTCAGGAGTCCGGCCAAAAGCTCGAGCAAAGGATGCAATTGAGGCCTAGCGCAGACGAAACGGGAATGAAACTCCTGAACCGTAGAAGCGTCTGTTCGAGTCAGATCATCAAAAAACATCAGGCTAGAAGGTAGATAATTAGCCCCAGGAAACACCAACAGAATAAGTACTCACTAGGTCGTATAAAGGCAAATGAATTGGCGAGTGGACGCATTCTCAAGGTGTGCATATGTTGTTGTAGCCATAGAAGCGGCCCCGCGCAATGCGAGTTGGAATTCTTGCGATTGCGCAATGTCTAGTGGGCACCCCCGTTCCATAGATATCTTCAAGCAGCCCTGCGCAAACTCTTCATCGTACGTAACACTTGGGTAGGTGATGTTGATGTCCCCCAGGAAATCACGGAGGATGCTGCGAATGGCACTGCGGTACCCGGAACTCAGTTTTCCGTCCTATTTCAGCGATACATGTAAGCAGAACACCGAGGAACATAGGTTCTAGCGTACCATGTCGGTAGAAGGGAAGTCGATTTCCCTGTTAGATAAGATGCTCGTTGTCAGTGACACACTCGTATTTTCCTACGATGCCCAATGAGTGAGTGCATCACACTAGACAGGGACATGCGAACCACTTCATCGGTCGTCCGCCCGAATAACCAATCAATAAACCGTTTGAGAAACATGGGAAGGATATCGGCGAGGCGCTCGCTTGGAGTCAGGACTGGAGGCAGGATGAATAATGTCCCTACAAGCAAGCATTTTATAGGCGGATTGATCTATAAGCCATACACAAGCTGGTTCTGAATGCAGCCACGGGCCAACGAATGGGGAGAGTTTTGCCAAGCAAAGGTTGGAGGGGTGACACGTCGACACATCATTCTCCAATTCATTCACAAGACAACTCTGCTCAGCCGATTATCGGGTACGGTGAATACGGCGTACCTTCTCAATGCTTTCCGCATACCCTGCTTTAAGCGTACCTCCGGTGTCGCAGCACCCTCGGCAAGCCGGAATTCAACAATGAGTCTTGTTTTGCGACCGTACCTACTCGAGCTCCGTCTCACCTAGTACATATCAGCTGTAATCGAGCCGACTATACGATATCTTGGTGTTGCGATCTTGTCCTTTTCGGATAGGCTACCTCAACCGCATCTCAGGCTGCCTGCTGAGAAACGGAAAACTCTTCGTCTTCAAGTTTTTATTTGGGTATATATCAGGTAATTCCCTTATTGGTAGGGCCGCCAACGAATCAGGGCTCCCAAATCGTTCTCAAAGACTCGTCGAAAACGTTACGCGACGATGCTGTCTGACAGATAGGCTAGTACCTCATGTACAAGCCGTGCACCTCACTTCGGAATCCCGAGGTAAAATTCTGACGCATCATCGGAGTCCTCAAGGCCTCACGGTTCACCTCGACCTCACCTCGCGGCAACACTATGAATGTCTGCCCTCGCCTTGCATCGTGTCTACTACTGGCACTGATAATACATTGTTTCCATTTTTCTCCTACATACATTGAATGCACGTACAACGATACGATGTGCATCGTGTTTCTTCAACACTGCCCTGCCGTTCTCCGTCGCCCTCCAGCTCTTCGCTTCCGACAACCCAAACACACCCTCAAACGACGCCACCTCCGACAGGAACATCACACCCCTGTTCGGTCGATGATGTGACATGATGCACCTTGCGTTTCTTCAACACTGCAACGTGTCCCAATGTGACAGCACACCATTTTCCACCGCCGCCATTGGTCGACACTACTACCTCCTCTTCCCGCCCAAACAGGCCCACAGCGAGTGCGGAATCAGACGACGCCTTCCCATCATTCTCGACAGGCCTATTCTACTGGGTTTGGCGACCGACCACGCGATAGGACGCAACACGCCTTTTAACATGTCAAATCGCTCAGCGACGAGTCAGCGTAGCTTCTCGTGCCATGTACTCGCCTCGCGAGAAGTAAGCAAATCTCAGTTGACATACCTGAGGTATGAGTAAGGTTCGTGTGGGGTCTCCGGGAGGCTCCAGATTGACCTGAAGCGATTGCCACATGACTATCTGATTTAATGGCACCCTGAGATCTGGTCTCAGACCTCAGAGATCAATTACTGCCTACATCGAAAATGGGTTTGTAAGAGGCACCATTGCCACCGAGAAGTGATGACTCAGGTGGTCCGGAGCTCGCTACGGTGAAGCGACTTATCGAACACTTTATCGAAGCGACGCGACAGGCTGATGCATACCTCGATGATCGCTTCCCTTGGTTAAAATATTTTCCCAGATATGGAAGGCGCCTTCGGAAACATTACGAGTCTGATCTCAAGTTTTACGGAGGAGCTCAGTTGAACCGCGTGGAATGTTCAATGGTGATGCTCATACTAGAACATGACTTATCGAAGTAACTAACGAAAATATCTAGCCGTCCGAAGATACTGGCCCGTCGCTCTCGAGAACTCTGTTGGGAAATGTCCACGGTCATCAATTATCCGTCGATGAGATGTCTTACCTTGCTGGAACACCCTGTAAAGCTGGATCTGACACGGCACAATGTTTTCCTGAATTCCTTAAAAATGGACTAAGTAGAAGCTCAGAGAGCGCACACAGTATCATCGCGATCACCATGGCTGCAGCATACTTCCCCGATGCACAACTGCAGGTAGAAGATGAGTTGGTATGGTTGTTGGTAGGGACAGATGTAGGTACCCATCCTCCATGCAGTCCATTGTGTTTCATTTCTCCTAATCTCGGTACCGAGCTGTAACAACTGGAACGTTCTTCCTCAGCTACGCGCTTCTATCTCGGAGGTATTTCGTCGGAGACCCATTGCACCACTCGGTAAACAAAACAAAACTATTCGAGAATGTCATAGATAATTGCTTTTATAGGTTTCCCGCATCGTTCAGCGAGAGATGCGACGTCTTATTTCTGCGAAGAGTGCCTTACTGTCTTTTCAGGCAGGTTGGCCCCATGGGAAAAATCTTAGAAAACACAACTAACCTTCGGTCGACAAATAGCACCTCAACGCCAGCACGGAATTTGATCGGTGTGACACCAATCAACTCGGATGAGCTTGGGGGATGTTTTCCGAGTTGACCGGTGGCAAAAAAATGATGTTTAAAATTTGAAATTCCAGAGCTCACATCATTCCTGCGCTCAAATATACTTTGGTTTCATGTCCTAGATAGAAAATAAATTGAATAGTCTATGAGAGCTAAATCCTGATTGAATCCCAGAATCTCGGAATTTCAAAATCTCGTCCTTTTGCCATCGGTCAACTCGGAAAACATTCCCTAAGCTCATCTGAGTTGGCTGGTATCACGCCGATCAAATTCCGTGCTGGCGTTGGGGTGCTATTTGTCGACCGAAGGTGAGTTGTGTTTTCTGAGATTTTTCCCATGGGGCCAACCTGCCTGAAAAACACAGTAATGAACGTCAACCGTGACAGAGAGGCTACTATATCCCCGCCGGCACGACGGTAACAGGAAACCATTAATTGGTGTGTTGACCTTTTCCCTTGAATTCTTGTAACTTGAAAGCAGGTAGTTGAGGTGTCGATGAACCAGGGCCATCAGCAGAGACCTTGTGACATTCTCCGATCCTGAAAAATTCGATTCTTAATGCTGGCTTGATCAAAATGGTCAACTTCGCAATGACGTGGAGTGTTATGCGTTTGGCTTTGGCCGAAGGTATGTGTGTTCCCAGACTGCTCACCTTTCGTCCGCTGAAATTGGCGCGTTACTAACACGATAATACTACTTATGAAGAGTGTGCCCAGGAATGCATCTCGCAAACCGGTAGCTATTCCTTCCGTTCGTGCTCCTTCTCTGGTCATTCCGAATTGTTGAGCGTCTCGATGCGCCAATCGATACTACTCCGGATAGGGACAATATTGTGGCCCAACTGCCGCACTTTGACGCCGACTTCGTGCCTCGTATGGAAGAGGCGCGATTGAGAGAGGCGATGGTAATGTGAGCCGTGTGCAGGTGCCGTCAGAGACTGCATTGTGATCTTGTACCAATGGAATGTATCAATCTTGACCCAGCTCATCGCATCGAGCGTCCTTAGCAAGTCCACGAGCGGGAAGCTACACGCCAGACATTACACCAAGTTGAGGGAGAAAATACATATATGTACTATCGGTGGAATGTATTATCGTGTGAGTGGCAGAAGCAGTTCCCGGCCCAACGAAATAACTTTACCTTCTTGACAGCAGAGGACGAGAACTTAGGTCAAACGAAGTCGAAGAAAAGCAAGTGTAAACCTTTGTAGGCTACTACCAACATAAGTGATTCTCACACAAGCCTAGTGCCGCGGCTCGCGCTCCCAACTCAGCCTTGCTCACAGGATATTTTGCAGTCTCTGTGCACAGGATATGCTTACATATTGTGGGCCGGGCAAAGCCTCGCCCGATCGGACCCAACGATTGACTTACATCGTTACAACCAGAATTTAAACAAAACATGTTTCAGTTTTAGTACAGGATAGAACGCATGATATATACGGTCGGGAACAACATTACATTACACCTAATTGTCAAGTCCTTTGATGAACTCGAGGGCTAACCGTGGACTACATCATTCGAAAAGACGTCAGCAGGTGGAGACAAGGACGAACGGAGCCACATACCTGTCCGCTGGTTTTACGGGAATCTTCTTATCGAGAAGTTTTCCACCCTTGTCGAACACGAAATGACTCCGCTTGGTCTTATTACCATCGGCAGCACCGAGGGCGCCTATGAGCGTCCTCTGAGGATCCGAGAGCAACTGATACGGTAGTTGTTTCTTCGGATCGAAACCAGCCCGTCAGAACGAGTCGAGGAGCTGAACCATACGTCTAGATTGGCCTCACCTTTGTCTGCCACTTCGTCTGAGCGGCGGGAGAGTCTGCGCTGAGGCAGTAAACACCGTAATCGAGCGCTCCAAATTGTTGCCAGACGTCTCTGAAGCCGCACGCCTGTGCGGTACAACCGGCTACGATCAATCGAGTTGCATTCCGTCAGCCAATCGATTTTATCACATTGCCCAGGAGACATCAAAACGACATCTCGTGCAATTAAAGATCGAGATACTCACGTGTATCAGCTTTTGGAACTAGGAAGAGAACGACCCCTTTCTCTGCGGTGAGTGATGCGGTGTCGACATCTTCGCCCTTCTCGTTCTTTAGAACGAACGATGGAAGAGTCTCCCCGACGTCAACGCTCATGGGTGCGTCCGATAGCACGGATGAAGGCTCCGCAGCCGCGGAGGGCTCTTCAGCCGCTACATCAGCTGCAGCTTGCGTGTCCTCCGCAGAAGGTTTTACCTATCACATCCAAGCATCGTATCATCATTCCAAGAAAGAAAGGGAGAAAAACAAAACAAAGTGGTTTTTTTTTGTATCATAAAGTGAGAAAAATATCAATCGATGGGATCAGCCTCCCCGAGCTCGACGAGCGAAAACATACAGAATTAACGCGAAAACAAACCTTTTTCGCATCTTTCTCTCGCTCGACGTCGACATCTTGGTCTCCTTCTTGGTCCTCTTTCAAGGTCCGTTTTCGAGTGGACCCTGCCTTGGTCGACTTGGCAGTACCGCTGGCAGACGCTCCTTTTCGCGACCTCTTTGCGGGCGCCTCAGGGCGTGCTTGCGCTGAAATCCGAGTCGATCGGCGAGGTGCATTAGCAGTCTCCATAGTCATTTCAGCCATATCTCGATGGCGAACGGATCACGAGAACGAGAAAGCAAAAGAAGGCGGGGTGGGTGAGTAGGTGGGTGGTAATGGATGCAGTGTTGGGTGACGAGAATTTTTTACGGGGAAAAATGGGGTCTGTGCGCAGAAACTCAAACTGGCCCTCATGGCATGCGCCTGCCAGATTAAATACTGACGCCGCGATGGAGAGCTTCAACTTCCAGGGTGTTCCAGGGCGTGGCTAGGTGCGCACAGACCCTCCAGTTCACTGCCACACAGTGACATCTCCATCTGGGTTTGCCTTATCAACATCCTTCGAGCTATTCATCCTGGCCGGAACATCGGTACCCTCATAAGACAAAAGGCCATCAAATGTAAGACTTGGTCGGATGGAAAGGCGTTGATGCCATACACATCGTGATGAACTTGAACTGCTCTGTGTGTTGTCTGTATGTACCCAAACAAAAAATAAATAAAATAAAGGGAAAACGGACGAAATTCCATTCAATATTCAACAACAAAGATGGACTTGATCGTGAATTCTGATACATTCAGACCAGCCCCTCAGATCAATCTAACGCCATAGAGTAAACGACTTTGACGCCGCCCCATCGCAAGGTCGGAAACGCTCTACCCGCACTGTCATGTCCAGCGGGGCGACGACGTGAGCCAGATGGATGAATGCCTCTCCGAGACGCATCATTGTTCGACGACCGCGTGGCGTGGTGGTATCCTTTGGCATGTGACTGGTCCTCCGTGGGAGGCGAGGAAGGTTCATCAAAACGGCACCCTTGAATGATGACCTTTATCCCAAAGTCGCCGATTATGCCCGATGGGAGCCCGACCATCGAGGAAAAGAGGTAAAAACCAAGCGGCTCCAGGGAACTACCAGGGAAGAAGAATCGCAGGAAACTCGAGGGGGCGGGAGGAATAGTTCCAGTGACTACAGGAAGCTGCCCACAGGAGACAAGAGGGAGGAGAATAACTCTGAGCTGCTAAAACAAGAGACCGTCATGATTTACTCGTAGTCACATCTAGATTCTAGACGCTCCTGAATCTATTTGCCCGTGACAATCCGGAGGAAAGCAATGATATATTGTGTTGGGCCGTCTGCCACTCGTACATACAAGAACTCGTTCCACCGACTGTATACAGTCTGATGGTACCTACACACCATTCACATTGCCATCACCTCTCTCAATCGCGCCTCTTCCATACGAGGCACGAAGTCGGCCTCAAAGTGCGGCAGATGGGCCACGATATTGTCCCTATCCGGAGTAGTATCGATCGGCGCTTCGGGACGCTCAACAATTCGAAATGACCAGAGAAGGTGTGTGAGCGTGATGAATAACGAGCGGTTTGCGAGATGCATTCCTGGGCACAGTCTTCGTAAATAGCATCATCGTGTTAGTGACGCGCCAATTTCAGTGGACGAAAGGTGAGTAATCTGGGAACACACATACCTTCGACCAAAGCCAAACGGATAATAGACCACGTCATTCCGAAGTTGACCCTTCTGGTCAAGCCAACGTTGAGGGTCGAATTTTTCTGGATCGGGGAATGCGACAGGATCTCGGCTGATCGCCCTGGGTTACCAACACCTCAGCTACTTGCTTTCAAGTTACAAGAATCCGAGGGAGAAGGCCAACATACCAGTGATTTCCTGTTACCGTTGTGCCGGCGGGGATATAGTATCCTCTCTGTGATTAACGGTTGACGTTCATTAAGGCACTCTTCGCAGAGAATAAGACGTCGTACCCAGATAATATCTCTCGTTGAACGGTGCGGAAATCCTATGAAAACAGTTGTCTATGACATGCTAGAAAGCTTTTGTTTTGTTTACCGAGTGGTGTTACGGGTCTCCAACGGAGCACCTCCGAGATAAAAGCATGGAGTTGAGGAAGATCGTTCCAGTCGTTCCAGTTTGGTACTAAGATTAGAAGAGGTGAAACAAAATGGGGCCGAGTGGAGAATGGGTGAACCCACATCTATCCCTGCCAACAACTATATCCAACTCGTCTTGCACCCGCAGTTGTGCATCGGGGAAGCATGCTGCAGCCATGGTCATCGCGATGATACCATCCGCAGTCTATAATACTCTACTTAGTCCATTTTTCGGAAATTCAGGGAATCATCGTACCGTGTCAGATCCGGCCTCGAAGAGTGTTCCAGCGAGGAAAGACATCTCATCGGTGGATAATTGATGGTCGTTGACGTTTTCCAACAGGGTTCTCGAGAACGACGGGCCCGCAATATCCGACGACTAGAGATTTTTGTCGATCACATGGTTATATTCGAACACGAGGGAAGTAGAAATCACCATTGCATGTTCCACGCGGTGCAACTGAGCCTTGTAAAACTTGAGATCAGACTCGTAATATCTCCCAAGGCGCCTTCCATATCCAGGAACATATTTTAACCAAGGGAAGCGATCAACGAGGTATGCACCAGGTCGCATCCCTTCGATAAAGTGTTCGACAATTTGCTTGACTCCAACGAACTCTGGATCATCAATTGATGTGGGGCTCGACTTGCCATATGTCACACGTAGAATGACAGATGTGGCATACCTAGAACGACACACACTAGCATCACGCACGATGCATACTCGTTATACTCAAACTCACCGACGTGCATATTTGTCATTGTTGTTTGGGTCACCGAGAATGTCGAGGATGAACTTCCTCGCTTCCTCGAGCTGGATGTCCTTGTACATTAACACGGCCTTTGGTTGCAAATGTGTGTGGATAGCTTTTCTGAGGCGACGAAATCGCTCGCCGCTGCCTACAAGTGTGATTCGATTGCCTCCCGAGAGAAATTCACCTGCAGCAATCAGTCGAGGACGGTCCGCGAGTGCGCTACCCTCTTTTTCCATTATTTCAGTTGCTGCCTGGAGACAAGAAATGAATGTGAATTCGAGTGGAGATAAAATTCCATCTTACGTCGACTCGTGCAATAACGATGGCAATCCCACTGCCTTGACGAACCGTGATCACAGGGCCATACTGATTAGCCCAATCGTTGAACGTAGAGCTGATACTGAGGAACAGTCAATTGGTTCAGCGTGTTTAGAATGTTGGGGATGAAGGTCTGACTTCACTGCCGGCATGACATTGTCCCAGAACCACCGTGCAGCGGGGCCAGGGGGGAGCGGATATCCTTCCTTTGAGGTCAATTGACGTTTCCTGTGGAGGACGCTGGCGACAACTACAGTGACGATGGTGATTGCCACTGGCATCGAGATGACAGTGGCAGTCGCAAGTGACGGATAGGCAACCAGCATCATGGTAGCATGTGTGCAGAGCGGTGGTAAGTAGACCCAGGAACACGGTACTTATACAACCAGATACCAGACCGGTCCGTCAGAAGGTACTCTGTGACGTCATAGTCACCCCAAACCAGAGCTGAAACTTCGAGAATCAGAAGACCGTCGTTCTGATTATGAGCCACGCCCATTTCCGCCCAAACTCTGTTTGGCAATTAGTGAACGGTTTGCTAGGGTGACCGCAGCAGGGATGAGGTCAGCCATTGTTCTCGTGCTTTGAAATCGCTTGCTGGAGGTTGCTCAGCTTCCCGAGATGCCCAGCTTAGCCCCAGCACGAGTGAGGAAGGAGTGGGCGCGTGGGCAACTACGAAGTACGAATTAGGGAAAGGTAGATGTGGCTGTGCAGAGGGAGAGCTATAGCTAGACTTTACACGGCCCACGATAAATATGTCATATGCGTAGAAACTGTCGAATCTCCTGCGGGCGCGGCGACTGAGCTGGGAGCGTGATGTTCGGATTACGCCGATATTAGCCTACAATGTTTTACACTTGCTTCTTTTTAACTTTGTCTGACCTTGTCGATGTCGTTCCCGCCATTAATAAGGGATTTATTGTTAAAAGCTAGACGCGAGTTAATCTCAACCGTTGCGTGAACGATTTAATTATTATGTAAATACCTAGACGCGAGTTCACTAGGTACAGAGTGAGCGTGGTGGTATGAACGAACAAATAAAAACAAGTACCCTCAACCGTTGCGTGAACAATTGAGGGAAAGACACGGAGTCAACACAACTAGTATATACAAGGTCCGAGGTAAGGTTTGGAATGTGACGGACGATGGCACATTGTATGTTCCAACAGTTATTTCATTCGGCCAGCAGCCGTTTCTGCCACTCACACGAAAATACATTCCACCAACAGTACATACACATAACCAGTCACTCAGAACACAAATGCAGTCTCTGATGGTACCTACACACGGTTCACATTACCATCATTTCTTTCAGCCGCGCTTCTTCGATACGAAGTATGAAGTCGGCCTCGAAGTGCGGCAGATGGGCCACGATATTGTCCCTATCCGGAGTAGTATCGATCGGCGCTTCGGGACGCTCAACAATTCGAAATGACCAGGGAAGGAGCGCGAGCGCGATGAATAGCGACCGGTTTGCGAAATGCATTCCTGGGCACACTCTTCGTAAATAGCATCATCACGCGAGTGAAGCGCTGATTTCAGCAGATGAAATGTGAGCAATCTTAGAACACACATACCTTCGACCAAAGCCAAACGAATAACACTCTACATCATCGCGAAGTCGGCCAGTTTGATCAAGCCAGCGTTGAGGGTCAAAAATTTCAGGATCGGGAAATGCGACAGGATCTCGGCTGATCGCCCTAGTTCATCAACATCTTAGCTACTGGCTTTCAAGTTACAAAGATCCAAGAGAGAAGGTCAACACACCACAGGTTTCCCGTTACCGTCGTGCCGGCGGGGATATAATAGCCTCTCTGTCACGGTTGACGTTCATTAAGGCACTCTTCGCAAAAAATAAGCCGTCGTACCCAGATAATATCTCTCGTTGAGCGGTGCGAAAAACCTACGAAGACAATTGTCTATGACATTCTCGAAAGGATTTGGTTTGTTTACCGAGTGGTGTAATGGGTCTCCAGCGGTGCGCCTCCGAGATAAAAGCATGTAGTTGAGGAAGATCGTTCCAGTCGTTCCAGTTCGGTACTGAGATCAGGAGAGATGAGAACGATACGGTGCCGAATGGAGGATGGGTGAACCCACATCTATCCCTGCCAACAACTATATCCAACTCGTCTTGCACCCGCAGTTGTGCATCGGGGAAGCATGCTGCAGCCACGGTCATCGCGATGATACCATCCGCAGTCTATAATACTCTGCTTAGTCCATTTTTTGGAAATTCAGGGAATCATCGTACCGTGTCAGATCCGGCCTCGAAGAGTGTTCCAGCGAGGAAAGACATCTCATCGGTGGACAATTGATGGTCGTTGACGTTTTCCAACAGAGTTCTCGAGAACGACGGGCCCGCACCGAGGCTATCCGACGACTAGAGATTTGGGTAGGTCACATCGTTACGTTAATATGAGGGAAGGATAATTCACCATTGCATGTTCCACGCGGTGCAACTGAGCCTTGTAAAACTTGAGATCAGACTCGTAATATCTCCTAAGGCGCCTTCCATATCCAGGAACGTATTTTAACCAAGGAAAACGATCAGCGAGGTATGCACCAGGTCGCATCCCTTCGATAAAGTGTTCGACAATTTGCTTGACTCCAACGAACTCTGGATCATCAATTGATGTGGGACTCGATTTGCCATATGTCACACGTAGAATGACGGATGTGGTATACCTAGAACGACACACGGTAGCATCACGCACGATGCATACTCGTTATGCTCAAACTCACCGATGTGCATGTTTTTGATGGTTGTTTGGGTCATCGAGAATGTCAAGGATGAAGGTCCTCGCTTCCTCGAACTGGATGTCCTCGTACATCAATACTGCCTTTGGTTGAAAGTGTGTGTGGATGGCTTTCCTGAGCCGACGAAATCGCTCGCCGATGCCTACAAGTGTGATTCGATTGCCTCCCGAAAGGAATTCACCTGCAGCAATCAGTCGAGGACGGTCCGCGAGTGCGCTACCCTCTTTTTCCATTATTTCAGTTGCTGCCTGGAGACAAAATGAATGTGAATTCGAGTGGAGATAAAATTCCATCTTACGTCGACTCGTGCAATAACGATGGCAATCCCACTGCCTTGACGAACCGTGATCACAGGACCATACTGATTAGCCCAATCGTTGAACGTAGAGCTGATACTGAGGAAATAGCCAGTTAGTTCGATGCATTGGGAAAAGTTGAGGAGGAAGGTCTGACTTGACTGTCGGCATGACATTATCCCAGAACCATCGTGCAGCGGGGCCAGGGGGGAGCGGATATCCTCCCTTCGAGGATAATTGGCGTTTCTTGTGAAGGACGCTGGCAGCAACTAAAGTGACGATGGTGATTGCCACCGTGATGACAGTGGCAGTCGCAAGTGATGGATAGATAACTAGCATGTGTGCTAGTGGTTCTGTCTTCGAAGACTCATTCGGTGGACGCAGGTCAGAAAGTACTTTGTGGCGTCTAGTCTCTCCAAGCCAGACCTAAACCTTCGAGATAAGAAGGTGGCGTCCAGTTCCGCCCAAACTCCGTTTGGAAATTAGTGACGGGTTTGCCAGGGTGACCATGAGGGATGAGATCGACCAGCATCATTGTGCTTCACTGTGCCTTCACAATCCTTTGCTCGAGGCCACTTAGCTCCCCGAGGCTCTGACCACGAGTGAGGAAAGAGTTGCCGAGACGGGCGCATAGTAGGCGACGGGAAAGGTGTAGGGGCTGTGCTTAGGCTGTGCGGAGGTCGGTAATTTGGAGCCAACGGCCCGGGCCCAGCGTCGCTATGTATGTAGCGTACAATCCAGCATGGCATCCATCGAGGCGCAAGAGCTCTGGCTCGTCCAACGGTACAGCTGCGGCTTTCCCTGTAAGCGAGAAAATGTATGAATAGTATTTCTCACGACTATCCTTTTTGACGTCCTTGATGTTTTGAAGAGTAGAGGCTATGACGGTCAGTTTGGTGTGCTTCAACCAAACCATTCAATGATGTGAGGCTGACAATCATGCTGTAGTAAAAGACAGTTGATCTGGTCCTCCAGAAGTGCCAGAAATATCCCGGTGACTCGGGGTTGGCTGGTGTAGCGAACCCATGCAGCTCAATCGCACCAAAAACGCTCGGCCTCTCCTCGATTGATTGAAGATTTCTACAATTCAGCATTCGGGTGCGGCAGAAACGAACATCAATCCCGTACGGGGTTGCATGATGCGCTCAGCCCACTACAGAACACTCGCTTGCAATCATCTGCTCATTTCGCGTGAATCATCACCCCGCAGGTAGTAAGCTGCGTTTCCGTTTGGTCCCTTTCGTGCCCCCGTCCGGCCTACACACCACTTTCCCCAACGAACGTCTCAGTGCGATTCGGGTTTTCCATGCACGTGTTAGGCTTCTCCCGGGCGGCACCCAAGCCTACTTTCTTCAAGTCTAGTACAGAGATTCGAGTGATGTAAATATTGTCTCGTTCTTTGTTAGTCTACTACGTGGGTTCGAACAACACAAGCGTAATCATTTTTTCCTCCTCAGAGCAACGAAAAGCGAATAAGAGTGAGTTCCGTCTTGGATGGATGGAGCGACAGTCGTTCGTTTCGGTCGATCTGTGACTCAGAGCGTGAGGGTGAAGGGATTCACTGTCGTTTTGTCGTCGAGGACATGGAATAAAGTTAGCGACTAGAGAGTTATATTAGGGAATTCAATTTAGTCGATAACGTCATCGAGCGCACCGTACATATTCGTTGCGTTGGCCCCTGTCGTTGGTAACGTCCGTGCACTCCCGACAGAGTGTAGACTCAGCGCGCGGGTTATAGTAGAGCATCGTTGAATTTGGAAGGCACCTATATCAGGCCGCATCCGGGGCGCGCTTAATTTAAGACTCGGTCTCCCACCACTCTGAAACTGTCGCAGGAAGACTGGACGACACTGATTTGAAACTGATCGCTCGGCGGTACGACCCCGTTCGCCATGGCATTCATGTAAGCAGTATTCGCAACTCATCCGATTACCGGACTACTTTAATTCGCAACGGCCACGGCCATCTTTCCTGCAACTCCCAAAGTATACTCCCACAACCTGAGCAAGAATTTGGGGACCTCTGTACACAATGGCTTATCCTACTCGTAAGATCGGCAAAGACAACACTCCCGTTTCTGCCATCGGCTTCGGTGCTATGGGCATCTCTGCTTTCTACGGGGATGTTGAATCAGACGAAGAAAGATTCAAGGTTGGTGTCGATCACAGGTCTACACACAGTGCAAGTTACTGTATCACTCGTCCTGATCAATACGATACCAGGTCCTCGACGTTGCGTTCCAAAACGGTTGCACATTCTGGGACACCGCCAATGTCTACGGCGATAGCGAGGATCTGATTGGAAAATGGTAAGTACATCCGTAAGTTGGCGACGTCCGACGAATCTCGCCCCACTCAAATTGGCCACACACCCTATGACTGAACTCGCTTTTCAGGTTCAAGAAGACTGGTAAACGCGACCAGATCTTCCTTGCCACCAAGTTCGGTATGGTCGGTTACAGGACAAAGCATGGCGTAGACGGATCTGCCCAAAATGTGCAGGAATCGTTCAACCAGTCTCTCCGGCGTTTGGGGGTGACCTACGTAGATCTTTATTATCTTCATCGGTAAGTCTCTCTCTTCCTTGGTCAATGCGTCCTTCTCGCTGTGAGCGGCGATGTTTACTCTCGGACAAATAGTCCTGACCCTGAAGTACCTATTGAAGTCAGTGAAGGAGTACATTCATAACTAACATTAACCACTGAAAAGACCGTTTTCTTGCGTCCTCGTATGTAGGTGACAGTTGGTGCTATGGCCAAGCTCGTCGAGTGCGTAATACTATCCCACAACTGTGGTATTCTGAGCCTTATCCCCACACAGGGAAGGGAAGGTTAAATACCTCGGTCTCTCCGAATGCAGTGCCAATACTTTACGCCGTGCGAGCGCTATTCACCCAATCGCTGCGGTTCAACTCGAGTATTCGCCTTTCGACCTCGACATCGAGAGGAATGACGTGCTGAAGACGGCGAGAGAGTTGGGCATCAAGATCATCGCTTACTCACCACTTGGAAGAGGTTTGCTGACTGGTAGATATGTGAGTGCCCACAAAGTTTACGATGTCACAACATCAATATCCCTGATACCGAATGTTTTGATCGAGTACTGATTGTGAATATTGGACAGAAATCTCCCGGTGATTTTGAGGAAGAGGATATCAGGCGGACCCTCCCAAGGTTAGTTTCACGGCCAGGTTGGCCCAAGAATCGGCTCAGAGAAGAATGTTCTTCGTTTCGTATGATTGATATGCAGGTTTTCGGAGGAAAACTTCCCCAAGATCTTGACTCTGGTAGACGAGTTCCAAAACATTGGCAAAGCGTACAACGCGACGGCGGGACAAGTGGCGCTTGCGTGGCTCCTTGCGCAGGGTGAAGATATCATCCCCATTCCTGGGACCAAGAAAATCAAGGTACGTGCAAAAGTAGAATCTCCGCTGTGCAACTCGATTAGAACATGCACGAGCAGTATCTCGAGGAGAACTTGGCTGCTGCTCACATTACACTTTCCCCGGAGGCGGTCCAGAAAGTTCGGGAAACTGCTGAGGAGGCCGTATGGGCTGGTGATCGGTACAGCTCCATGTTGTTGTCTCTGGCGTTCGGTGACACGCCGGCGTATGAAAAAGCTTGAGCATGGGGGCCCGAAGATGAGCTGAATTTCAGGAGGGTAATGTCTGTATTGCATGTGTAAGCGATCAGCCAGCACTTTTGGTGGAAATGAATCGTTTTCAGTGTGTGGGTCTATGGAAAACGCAACTCGAGTTATGGCAGGGCAAGCTGTGCTTGCTCCCTATATACATAGTACATACCTACAAGGAGTGACCCGCGGACGTGGAAAGTCAAAGAGTCATGCCGTTAATTCTGTGTTACAGGAACAATCGAGGATACACTAAGTTAGCGCTTGCAACTGACAGTCCATGCTGACTCCTAAGTGAGGTGGAGAGAATGTAAATGTGATATAGGGAACACAGTGCGATCGTCGTTGGGTAGACCTCGTTGACTCGGAAACAACGATGAAGTGCTGTGATTTCGACACGGGCGTTGGCAGAGATGGATATTTAAGTCGAGTTGTTTGTATGAGGTTCGTCTTCTTCATTAGGGGCAAGCACCTACAAACAACAACCAAGGTGATGTGTTTGCAACTCAGCGCTCTCGCAAGTTTCCATCAAGAGTCAGACTTTGACAAGTGTTCTAGCGAATCTAGTGGTGATCCCCATACATTCGTTTAGTCGATGATGTTTTCCTGACTTTTTTTTGTCCGATGTTCTCGTTATGAGTCATGACGCTAAGTATCTGGCACCAGACCTGAATCGTCCTAGGTCGTTCGCCCTTAACGAGTTTCGAGCGCTCCGGCAGATGCCCTCACCGCGGTATGGTACTTGCTGTGCCAAGGCATCTTGTTATCTACCCACACAGCATCTAATTGGACCCCATCAATTGAGGTATCATAATCGACTCGCTGCTCCCTCCCGATATCTTGCTCACCGCGTTGGAAGGTCGAAATACAATTCACAAAGAGGTTCCGACATAATATTGGTATCGTTGCTACTTACAAATGACACTGACATATCCCCGCAGCTAATGGAGATACGATCCCGCATGTCGACCTAACACGCGAAATCAAGGGGAGTGAGAATAATCACATGATTGATTCACATTTGTCTGTTGGACGCCGTCAAAAGTCCTTGTCCGGGCTGGTTGTGAAATTTATGCATGCATGGCGAAGGCTCTACACCTCGCGGGATTACAGAAGTCACTGGATACTTCGAGGTTGCAGAGTACGTGATAAGCCCCGTTGAGCGTCGACCAATCATGATCGTCCTTTGGTCGTCAGACTGCTCTGGCTAGCCCTTCACTGGCACTTCCTTCCAATGGTGGTCGATCCGCTCCGCGTGATCCACATCTGCTCCACCTCTCTGTCGTCCCTTCAACGTATCCCTCTATCCCCTTCTCCCTACTACTCTCGTTTCCATCACTACCAGCGCCACCATCACTCTATCCCCCACTTGCCCCTGTGTGATAAGCTATGTCAAATTTCCCCATTCAGTGCACAGTAGACTGGATCAGGCATTCATGTGCCTGAGCCTTCCATTACCTTGCACTGAACACATTCCCGTCTATCATCTATTATCACCTGAAATGACTGTTGTCTGTCCCCACGAACTCTGGTCATGAAATATAGAAACATGAGGGTATCACCTCTCGAAATTCGATTCTTTGTGTAACTTACCTGCAGGACTGACAAGCCGTGCATTACTTCTTTCTCCAGAGGGTGCCGCATCATCAGCTCTCATAAGCATTATGTGTGAGATCTGGTCTAACTGCATTCATGAATGGGTGTTTGTGTCCCAATACCCAATCGCTGGATTCACGGCAAACTGACTTACCAGAGATGTCAGAGTCCTAGGTATTGTGCCAGCACGCCCTGGCAGTATGTGACAAATTCCACCGCTTCCCTGATAGATCTTCTGCAACTGCGGTCGTTAATTCGTATTCTATGTACGTGATCGAATGTGTTGATCCTCACACAACGAGGTTTGCAATATCTAGGATAGAATCAATGTTGTTTTAGATGTGAATCACTAGGATAAAGATATCATTTAGAATGTGCTGAAACTAATCGCCCGACTCGAGGTCGGGCGATTAGTTTCGGCGCGTTCTGAATATGGACAAACTTTCGTAAATCCTATCATTCGCAACACAAACCGATGCTTGAAGACTCCACACGCGTTCAAAGTTTCAAACAAACTTTGAATTATTTCCTTGCGCAAACTGTAAGATATATATTTATACCAGTGATTCACATCTACAACAACATTTGCATCTATCCTAGACCGGGGCGGTTGTGTCACCAGTAGCAGTCCAATTAGGAAACCACGAGTCCACCCCAATTCCCAGGCCAATTATCTCGATTACCTCATCTGTGCTCCAACACCCTCAAAATTCTGATGCGCGCGCTGAAGATGCGGTTGCAAGGGCTACTGGAAGTGACAGCGACGAAGGCTGGCGCATGGTGACTTTCCTTTGTTTCCCACTTGGTTTGACATGACCCTCAATATATGTATATGAAGTATATGTTACAATCGAATGACTGAAAGGATCTCTTCTACACCACTGTAATCAGAGGTAAATATTCTCTACATCATACCGCCTCATCGGATCAGCTGTACAGTTATTTCCGGTGGGATATATTCCACCACATTAGATGAACGTGATCATCACACTTTTCCTGATTGAACTTGGTTCGGGACTTGAAGTTTCCAGGCACAGAGTAGCCTACTACTAATACTACTAAAATTCTGAAAACTTCACAGTAGCGAGCGTCCATCCGTTTTCCTCATGGCATCTCATTTACAGTCTGAGTGGCTCCTTGACACACAGGCGGTTACAGGATCCTCGACCACTCTGCACGAGGACATCAACACTCGGAAAATCAAGTCTCCAACCGACCATCCACGTGTCAATGGATTGCGCCGTTGGTGTTACTCCCTTCATGCCTTCCTGTGCATCCTTCATCTTGTTCTGCTGGTCATGCTGTGGCGCCACCCGGAGCATGCTTTCACAATCCCGTTCGAGAACAGTATCTTAACAACTGGACTGAGTGCTTTCCTACAAGCATTCTACTCGGTACGTGGTCCCATATTTCAAAGATGTCAAAGTTCCGACCAACATCATGGAACTCAGCTTTACACAATCTTATTGGTCTTCATAACCCAACGCCTCGCGTTGTTCGCTTCCCTATCTCGGCGTCAGAAGCTCACCACTACTCACGACATATCTGAGGCCTGGGCCGGGATTGGAGCTGCTATCCTCACATTGTGGCAGCAAACCAAGATCGCGGCGTCGCCCGGTGCAGCGATTTTAGTGTTCTTATACTTGACGTGCATTTCCGTCCTGCACGTCGCATCGCCGACAATTATGCAGTTCCAACCATACAATGCTTCGCTGACGACGGTCGTCGCATCGAACTCAACTTGGCCTGACCCTTCTGTTGACCTCTCTGCGCTCACGTGGGCTGGGATAACACCATTGGCCCCACCCATGTCTAATCTTAACTCATCCATATTGTCGACTTCAGGCGTGGTGAACAGTACACTGTATAACACTTTCACCGGGAACCAGCAAGTTGTTAATGCGTCTGTGAATGCGACCACAATACTTGCTAATTGCGGTTTACTTCCAACCTCGACCAGTAACCTGGACACCGGAGGTGCTGACTTGAACATTTCACTGAGTGCCATCGAGAACGCAACAGTATATTTGGGCCAGCCATGTGAGATATAGATTAAAAATCAATTGCATTAACTTCATGTACTACACAGGGAAAGACGAAATAGTGTTTTTCAATTCAGCAGAATATACATGCGTCACTAGTGCCTGCACAGATTACCCATTGGTATTCATGGTCTCCACTGCTATGGACCTGGACAGTTCGGTACAAAGTCCGGTCAGTATCAATACAACATGGCAATTTACTCCCGTAGACGGTCAGGACGACACTAACAAAAATGACTTATTTCACTCATGTTATCTGTATTCAGGCGGAGGAATTCAAACCTCCAACACGACCGTTTACTTTGTGGCTTGTTCTTTTTATGCGTCGAACAATCAATCAAGCCTTGATGTGCAACATGATATTCTGTTGTCCGCCACAGGAAATTCAGATGTATCATCGCAAGGATGGTCATTGTGGTCTCCTACTAGCAATGGTACATATTCAGAAGCTCTAAACATGGGAGTGTGTTGTGGTGTCTCTCATTGTGTGTTGATGATGCTGATGAGCCTTAAAATCAATTAGATTCTCGCTGCGATGCTTGCTTCATATTATCCCATGGAGTTTGGCCTACCGGGTCAGCAGCTCTTTTGTCAACAAGATTGGTGCCCTGCAGTTTCAACAACAGATATGTATGCATCTGACTCACCAGATTTTCCACCTTTTAACCGACTTACTTTATTGTAGATATCTTATGTCATTAATTGGTGTAAATGCAACCGCAAACAATATAACAGCCGCATCTGAATCAAGTGCACACCCTTCAGTGACCCTTACCTCATCTCAGATGGAAGCTGCCGTGTCCCGAGTGGCCGCAGAATTAATCTGGTTAGGTATGCCCCTGAGAATTACTTTATGACATTTACTTACAAGGACATGATAGCTGGGCAACTTGGCGAAAGCAATGGTGGATTTGCACTGTCCTCCACCAGTAATTATGTCACGGAACAAGTACCGAAGTGGAGACTAAATGTAAGCTCATGCTTGACAATGGCTATCGCTATGGCTGAACATTTTTTATCGATGATGCCTAGATCAACCAAATCCCTGCGAGTCCTCCATGACAGTTGCAGTATCCCCGGGAACTTACACCGATTGAAATAGGTCATTTGTGCTCTTGGTGCATCGTTCACCCTGCTTGCGGTTGCCCACTCCATGATCGGCGGCCGCTCTTCAAGAACTCAGAATACTTCTGTTGAGGGTGTCTCTGTCTTAGGGATGCTGTGGATCAGCGCTCACACTCACCGGCTTCGAGAAAAATTTACTACAACTGAGTATCCATCTTCGGAGATCCTGCGATCCATAGGAATGTTTGATATCTGCCTTTCCAATGTGAAAGGTAGTGACTTGGAAAATGGATTGAAGAAAGACGAAAATATCAAAGGGTCTTCGTCACAAATGCTACTATCTCTGCTGAAGTTTGAAGAAGACATACGACACGAAGGTATAATGCCAATTCTATTTCTGCAGTCTGCTGATGAGACGATCTATCAGCCGGAAAGACACCCGAAAAAAGATACAAAGCTCAAATGTGGAGGCCTTCGTGCATCCATCGAGTTTGTTGTCCGACTAGTATTCCGCCCCTTCTGTTTGCGTGCTGCTATGTTCTGCACGGAATTTTGGTCGCTTTCCATCTTGCACTCATGGCTGTGTTCATTCACCATATCGAACATCGTGTCATCATTCCATTGGATAGCACGGGGGTAACAACAGCGTTGAGCGCCTCATTGCAACTTTTCTATATTGTATGTTTATCTAAACCAGATTTCATCAAGCTGACATTTGTTTCAGCTATATACTGCAGTTCTGGTTTTCGTGACACAACGACTGGCGTTGCGTCGGGTTATGACATCAAGACGAGACCTTACCCTTACTAGTATTCACGACATTTCTCGTGCATGGGTGGGGGCTGGATCTGCAATAGTCTCTCTGTCGCAACAAAGGAAGGTCATAGTGTCGTTTTGGATGACACTTTGCATTATGGTATACTTCGCTTGCATCTCAATTCTCCATATATCTTCGTCTGCCGTCATGCAGTTTCAGACATTTGATAGCACCGTAGTCAACATGATGCAGTCAATATCGGCTTGGCCAAAGTCATCTGTCAATCTCGAAGACCTCAACTGGGTTGACATTGTTCCACTCGTTCCGGTGGCTACCCAATTTCCCGACCTTTCTACTGGGGGGTTGTTCGCCAGCACAGTCTATGACATTCCCTTAGTCACACCCACGTCCCTCAACGCCACCGTCAGTGCAACTACTGTTCATGCGAACTGTGGTTTGCTTTCCAATCTCTCTTGGAGTTCTACTGGTGGGTTTGCACTTGACTCCAATGTGTCACCGCTGGGTTCCATGAGTGTGAGCGTTCCACCGATGTGTAAGTTTTTATAGAGCATGTCTCGGAAGCTGATGTTTGTTAATTCTTACCACCTTTCAGGGAACAACACTATCACTTTTGCTGGTCTCGACATTTTTGGGGTGCGTCCATGGTTTACAAATTGCATGTTACTGAATAAAAAGACTTTGCGCCAACAGTGCTCCGGATGCGATGGTTATTTGTTTTTCCTAGTGACCACTGCCATGGACATTGATGCCAATTCGCTGCCGTTCGGAAGTTCCATCAGTGTGACGGTGAATCAGACGGAGAATATTATTAACCCAGGCAAATTAAACATTATCTGATATTGGCACTACCGAGGATAACAGTCCTCACTAGCTAACAACTCGGACTCACGGATTTTCCCAATCGTGACCTACCTCATAGGTTGCTCACTGAATGCAACGACCGTTTTGGACACTCTGGACCTACAAAATGATGTCCTCAGTAGTCTGCATCCCACCCAGCTGAATATGTCAGCGCAGTCGCAGAACTGGACACTCTGGTCACCCAGTAATGTGTCGCAGCTCGATACAGGAGTATGATATTTCTCTAGCTTTCATCCATGATCGTACACTGAACCAGCACATCTAGGTATCAACTGCCATGTCGAACGCCCCACGAGCACATTGCCCTGTTAACTCTGCATCAGAAATGCAACCCTGTAACACGTTCACAAACCTGGATTTGTACGTCTTTTAATATTGGCCCAACTTCAAGGCCTCATGCTTGATACTATCTAGATACATTATGGAAAATGTCGGAATCAATTTGACCGATAGCGCACTTACCACCGGATCCACTGGAGCCCCTGCAGTCACCCTCGATCGTCACCAGTTCGAAAACGCGGTGTCCAAACTCGCAGCTCAGTCGATATGGCTCGGTGAGTCCGTGAGATTATCACTGTTTCGTGGGTGGTGGTAACTTGCTGGTCTAGCTGGTCGTATGGCTGGCGGTTTCCAACCAGCTTCTGGGACAAGCGAAGTCACAGATGTGATAGTGCAGCTACAACTGAACGTAAGTGATACCAGCGAGGGAATGAAATAGTGTCCGCCCTAACACCCTCCGCAGATTAACATAATCCCTGTAAGCACCTCCAACTTGGAACCCCCAAAACGCCACAACTCAAACGAAACTTAGCTCGCGTTTGCCCTTGGGGCATCTGTGACTATCTTCCTACTCACGTTCTACATGGTTGGAGTCACAGCGCCAAGATCCCTCGCGGTTTCCTCACTTGGCGTGCTAGAGACATTGTGGCTCGAATCTCACTCTCAGCTCCTTCACGACCGCATGCTGGAAATTGATGAGCCTTCCCTCGATAACCTGCGGAGTGCTGGAATGCTTAAAGTCTGCATTGCGGACGAGCTAGCCGCAATGGAGGAAAAGGATGTGCAGGACGATAATAGATCAACGACATTGGAAGACAAGTAAGAGGTCAAACTTTATGTTCAAGAAGCCCGGACTGATCAAATTCTTGGCTTCTAACTTGCATTTCCAGCACGCAGACGGGTCACTTGCTGCCGCCGCAGCTCCACTTGGTACTCGAATACGACGACGACGAGATCACTCTTAATGCTTGTTCTGATACGGTACAGGAGCGACTGTCGGCCTGATTGAGAGAAGTCACATAATAAACGAATTCGGAGCTCCGAGTCGAAGTACAATGTTTAAACTCCACTGGCATGAGCCCTTCAACGTTGAAGCCTAGTATAAAGTACCCCCCCTCTTCCTCCCTTTTTCATATAGTTTAGTCGATGATGTACTAGTAACCTGGCTTGAAGTTGGCATCATCCCCACAATCGTCTCCAATCCTCGCGCAGACGGCGCGCCCCCCCTACGGAACCAACCATGACAACAATTTCTTGCTCAACTGAGTAGCGGGTCCAATGTACCCAAGGACTGAAAACTACACCTCCATGGGCTTGCTCACATCTGTCACCTATGGTACCACTTCGCTACGAATGAGTCCAAGACTCGGTTCACCATTTCGCAGGCACCGATGAACCCCTTGAAAGGTGGTCAGGCGACGGCGCCCCCAGTGGGTAGGGCTAACGTTTCGTTTGTCACGGTATTACGATCTCCATGCCAGTGCGTGCTGCAAAGTTCGAGCTGAACGAGAATGGTGAAGATCATCAGCGATTGTCTTTTGTTGTCTTATGGGACCTCGGGGCTGATGCGACGTGACGGCCGTGGAAGCACTCACAGGTGGAGATCGAGTGACGTCTCCTCGCTGATTCGGAAGAGGAGTCAACTTTGTCCACACCTGAGAAATCAACGTTTCAACGGAGATACTATCGACCACGATGCGGTTGTACCGGGAAACTCACCCTTGAAGGTCATGGGTTTGAAGTATCTCGATTTAAAATGACAATGAGGGAGATCGTGAAAACATTGACCTGGCTGGCAAGCTATAATACAAGCATTGCTCATCCTGATCAATACAATATTAGGTCCTCGATATCGTGTTCGGACACTGCCAATGTCTACGGCGATAGCGAGGATCTGATTGGAAATGGTTAAGTACATCCATAAGGTGGCGACGTCCGACTTATCTTGCCCCACTCGGATTAATCACACCCCGTATGACTGAACTCGCTTTTCAGGTTCAAGAGGGCGGGTAAGCGCGACCAGATCTTCCTTGCTACCAGGCTCGGTATGATCGGTCATAGGACAAAGCATGGCGTAGACGGATCTCCCCGAATGTGCAAGTCTCCAACGTTTGGGGGTGACCTACATATGTAGATCTGTATTATCTTCATCGGTAACTCTCTTTCTTCCTTGGTCAATGCGGCGCGGTGGGCGGCTATGATTACTCCTGGACAAACATTCCTGACCCTGAAGTACCTGTTAGAGGAGGTAACTGAGTACATGCATAATTACATTAACCACTGAAATGATCGTTTCCTTGCGTCCTTGTATGTAGGTGACATGGACAGTTGGTGCCGACTTTGAGAAAGGAGATTTCAGGCAGACCTTCCCTATGTTAGTTCCACAGCCAAATTGGCCCAAGAATCTGCTCGGGGATGAATGTTATCACTTCGTATGGTCGATATGCAGATTCGCAAAGGAAAATTCCCCAAGATCTTGAAGCTAGTAGAAGAGTTCCAAAATACTGGCAAAACGTACAACGCGACGGCAGGACAAGTGGTACTCGCATGACTCCTTGCGCAGGGGAAAGGTATCATCCCCATTCAGGGGACCAAGAAATCAAGGTACGTGCAAAAGTAGAAATTTCCGTTGTGCGTCTTTGATTGGAACATGCATGAGCAGTATCTCGAGGAGAACTTGGCTGCTGCTCACATTACACTTTCCCCGGAGGCGGTCCAGAAAGTTCGGGCAACTGCTGGGGAGGCGTGTGGGATAGTGATCGATACAGCTCCATGTTGTCGTCTCAGGCATTTGGTGACACGCCGGCGAATATCAAAACTTGAGTAATGGTGTGGTTGACGGGAAACAAAGGTATGGGGCTTGAAGATGAACCTGTCTGTATTGTATGTCTAAGTGACCAGCCAGCACTTTTGGTGGAAACGAATCGTCTTCAGTGTGTAGATCTGTGAAGCGCGCGACTGGAGTTATGGTAGTAGGGCAAGTCGTGCTCTCTCCCTATGATAAGTACTAAGTGACGACGTTCGTCTTCAACTTCATTAGGGGTAAATACCTACAAACAACAAACAAGACAACGTCTGCAAGTGCTGTTGAGGGTCAGATTTGACTTCGCGAATCTAGTGGCGATGCCCATACATTCGTTCGATGATATTTTTCCTGACCTTTTTTTCACCCAATGATCTCGTTACGATGCTAGACTATCTGGACTGTCTGGTAGCGGATTTGTCCCAAGTCATTCGCCTTCCTTGACGAGTTTCGAGCGCTGCCACGGCCCCGCTGTCAGTATTGTTGGCAGAAGTCTGCCATTTTTCCAGGCCACAAGGCAATACAGCACTGCCAGACAGACGCCAGGACCTCGGGGGTTGTGGTTGGCAACACCTGGCACAATCTACCAAGGAGTGGTACCGAATGTAGCCCCTATGCTCTGGGGGATGTCATCA
>JBBPQP010000364.1:0-28556 GCA_038092555.1 Boletus subgraveolens | reverse complement strand
GGTAGTAGAGGAGTGGGGGGAAATTGATGAGGAACAGTGTTAGAAATGGATAGAAAGCATGTTTAGAAGGATTGATGCAGTTATCAAGGCCAAAGGAGCTCATACCAAGTACTAGATACCTAGATATATATAAAGTAAAAAAATAGTCCAAATGAGTTGTTGTTTTGAAATGGCTGCCATTTCATCAGATCATATCCAAATCTCTTGACCCTTGGGCCAATAGAATGCCAGGAGCATGTATGTCATTTGATACACTTGGCATTTAGGGCAAGGGTTAGGATTAGGGTTAGGATATTGCATTTAGTGAAAAATGACCAAACATGTGGACAGTTTTTTGAGCCACTACATAAGCATGCTGTAACTTACTAATTGACTGTGGTTCCTGTTCCAAAATGACTGATTTGCTGATGTAGCTCATGCAAGTGAATGTATGGACTGTGTGGACACTGGAAATGAAGGAGGCAGTATAATCTTGGAAGGAGGGTCAATAGCATGGTCAACAGACAAAGAATTGAGCAGGGATCTCAAGGAAGGCACAGACAACAAATTGGATGAAATGTTGTAAGGTGTTTCTGATGGCAATGGAGTCAGAGGAGTCAAGGGTCAACTGGTCAAGCAAGGTCTGATGAGGTGAGAAATGAAAGAATGCTCTGGAAATGGTGGATGATGCAAAATTGAAATAATCCAAGCCTTGTTCACCCTGTCCTGTCAAGGGTGAGTTGTTTCCTGGTAGGAATGGTGAGGTAATGTTTGAAATGTCAGATTGGAAATTAGATGGTGGGCCCTATAGGACTGGGAGGTGAATTTCCAATTCTTTCAATTCCATTGGTGATACTGCAGGCAACATGATGGGGGATGTGAATAGATCAGTGATTACTGGTAAGAAGAAGTGGGAGCCCTTGGATAGGTGTAATTCACAGAATTGCAAAAGGAGATTGTTGAGTTTGTTGCAATGGGTGTTTGGCTGTAGAATCATTTGTGCAGGCTCCTCAGAATCCCTCATGGTGGGCTCCAGTTGTATAACAGATACTCAGGCTGAACTATCTAGTCCAGTCCAATTAGTAGTAGAAATAAAAAAGAGTACAAAGCATTCATCCCTAAAGGGATTCTGAGTGGAGCAAGTGGTAGGAAGGTGATTCCAAGTGGTTGAAACCCCAAGGAAAGAGCTGTCTGGATATGTTCCAAGACAAGAGAAGGCATGTGGTATATGTGGAATTGGTGCAATGGGTTTGCAGTACTGGTGGAAAGATGAAAAGCCAGTATGTGGATGTGGATGTGAGCAGAAACAATGTGGTGGTCTTAAGACTTGTCACAAACAGTAGTGGATGACTTAGAATTTGAAGAGAAATTGAAAGAACACAGAGAGTACAGTTTTATAGTCTGGGTATTCCCAGATTTGTACTATTGGAAATAAGAGCAGACATAAGAAGGGAGGGTTGAGCTGAAGTAAGGAACTATTAACTATAAAATGAAAAGTAAAATGAAGCTTATAAGGCAACATTCCAAAATGAAATTAACAGAGGAAGTAATGCTCAATCTGCTGTACATCGGATGTACAGAATAGTGGACAGACATTGCATGTGACTGCAAAAGAGTCTGACATGAACAGGACATGCAAGGAGGTGCAGAAGTGTGCAGAAGGTCATAGGAAGTAGGTAAATGTCTGTAGGAAATGCCAGATATCTATACCACAACAATGAGTGATGATGTTGCAGGGAGGAGGATAGTTCAAAGATGCTTATAGTTCAGTTTTTGCATAAATGAAACAGTGCAAGCAGATGAAAGAAAAGCAAGTAATTCTGTCAGCAACCCAGGATGGCATCCAGTCTCAATTGACTCTTTCAGCTCTTGAATAGCTGAAGGTGACAATTGATTTTGGTCCCCTTGTTGTCACAACCATGGCAATGACCCACTGTATAGGAAGAATAGAGTGTAAGCCAGTGCATCCAGATTGTCCCTATGGCTTAGTTCAGACCCATGATGACCATTCAGGGATGTGAACACTGGCATCCCAACTATTTTGCTGGAGGTCTTTACCATTGGTATATGGATCCACAACAATGGATGCTGGAATTGCTTTGTGATACTAAAGTTGATCAAAAATATTGTGTCCTTTGGGTCACTGACACCCATCAACATATTCATATTTTGCAGTTTGATATTACAATGGACAAAATTATGGGTGTGTACATACTCTAGCCAGGATAACTAAATTCAAACAATGAAGAATGTTTGGATCATATTTGATAAATGATGGTGAAAGTTGAGACTTACCATTTGCAGTCCAACAATAGCAACATGGTGCAGTTGGAACATGCTGTTAGAGGATCCCTTGATGAACTTGTCCAGAGAAGGACCAAGGTTATCAATAACCATGGCTTGGTAGAAGCCTTTTCTGCCAAACCAGAGAGGCTGAGGTACATAGTCCAATGCCACATTTGAATTTGGTAAGAATTCTGTGTTTATTTTCCAGATGAGTCAACTGGAATATTGATCTGTGCAAGTGGCTGGTATGCTTGAGTTTGATGGCAACCAGTTGCTTTGTAATGATGTCCTGAGCACAGTAAATTATGGCTGACATTGGGTCTTTTTTTTTTCATCCAGCTGCAAATATTCAACAAGCATTGATGACCTACCATATGACCCTGGCCCCAACTGCCCCTCTAGTATGTCTCTCCCATCAATTCTTGCTACTTCTGACTCTTCTGCCATGGATTTCTCAACTGATATTTTCAGATTTGACAATTTATGGTTTACAATTAACAAAGGTCATTGTTTGGACACTTCCCAAAATGTTCAATCTTGGGCTGAATAGCAGCTGCACAGGCCAGAATTACTCAGAATACTTGGAATATTGTGGGAAAGTGGCTGCACCTCCTAAGGGTAAGTCCAAATGCACTCTCACTGAGACAAGTTAATAGCAGACCTGGGCTATCCAATAGAGCTCCAACTTTGACATCAAACCCTGCAATGCAATGGGACAAACTCCACAAATTGCCAGCATAAGCATTAGTAACTAGGCTCTGGCCTCTTCTTGATATTGACATGCCACACCACCCATTCTTACAGCAGTTTGGTTGACAGTATCTGGATCTCAGGCTCTCAGGCTAATTGATGCCTGATAAGTCACATTGCAGCCCACAACCCACAAGAGGTCCCAAGCCTGTAAAAAAGATCTGTATTCAAATTCTTGCTATCATCCCACCATGTTGTCTACATTGGGCACTTGTGGTGTGGACTCTTCTGGGCCATAGTACCCACTGAACCCTTGCCAGTTCACCAGCACTTTGCCCACATCAGGAGAACCTCCATTTGCCTATCTACCATTATTCACCATTAAATATACTTATTTACCAAGGAGTGGACTTGTTTTTTTTTTTTTTTCCAAATTTAAAAAATATCAGAGCATGTTAATCTCACATACCCTGACATTTTTGAAATTTAGAAAAAAAAAACAATTAAAATAAGTACATTTAAGGTGAATAAGCAAATAGATGTTTCCCTGATGTGCCCAAATGACCCAGGTAAGGTTCTCTCCCCATTCACCTTCATGCTTCTTCAAGATTCCTATGTAGCAGCCCACTTTGCCACAGGGAGCAAGCATGCAACAAGCCCCCCCATTCACTATTCACTAAGTGGTATTCATGTTAAGAAGCCATCTGAACCTATTAGCCTGAAAGCAAATTCCATACAAGCAAAGATAGCCTGTATCTTCCCAACCAATTCACAGTTGATGCCAGTCACACCATATAGTATGTCAGCATTGAGTTGAACATATCTTAAGCTCACCTTACTATAGAGCCTATCAAAGACATTTTATGGGATTTTAATCTGTATAGGGCTGATAGCCCAAACACTGAGATCCATGTTGGTGGTCAAACAAATGACACATTTCAATAATCATTTCCCCTTCCAATAGGCATCCAGTGAGGTCTCTGTCCAGGGTTTCAAGGCACTAGTAAACATAGTGGAAAAGTGGTTTCACAGAGGAAGCCCAAAGCTAATCTCCACTTAATGGTTGGATCAGTTACTGATTGCTATCAGGTTGTCTTATCACCCTAGCAGTGGATTTCTTATTGTCAAAATGACCACTCCAGCCCACAAGTTTGCCATCACTGACTTTAGCAGGGCTGTCCAGCCAGCCTCCAATCAGTTGCCATGTCTTTGCATTGCCCTAGAACCTAATTTGTTACTGCATTCAACACTTCTTGGTTTTCTTGCCACTCCTGATCTCACACTCATCTCCATGTCCACTGAGGGCAGATCATTGTCCAGGAATATCTTTGCTGTGGTGGAGTGCACTTTCAGCCAAGATTGTGGCAATCTGATGATGGAGAAGATTTGAGATGAGGTCACAGAATGGCCTGAGATTGAGCTCATCATTGTGATTTTTGTCTCAGAGGCTCACAATTACAAATCCCTGCCTGTAGACTTGCTGACTTGGGACTACTGCACTTAGCATGAGTCCCCCATCTCTCCCAACCATTTCCTGTCCCTTCCCCTCTCCATTGACAAATCTACTGCCAGTGCCCTAGTGGAATATAGCTCCTCTGACATTGCTAACCATAGTCATTCTGCCATTTCTGATGGATCCAACTCCAATTCCCAAAATGAACTCAAGCCACTGGTCCTCAGCCCTATCACCATTGCCAGACATATGTACGTGGTGTGAGATCTGTGATGTTCAGTATTGCATTTGGGTCAAAGAAGACAGTGTCTTAGATTTGGGTTGAGATAGCACAACTGGTGTAAGTAATCAGCAGATGTGTCTCACTACTGACTTGCTTCATTTCTAGTTTTTACATCCTAATATTGAGATGAAGGATGTAGAACTGGCAATCAACAGTGGGCTGTCTGCTGTGAAAAGTGAGATTGTTGAACTTGCTGCCAAGACCACCAAGTCCAGATCTGTGTTATGCAAGCTCCAGAAAGCTGAGCTTAGGGTTATGTTTGATTGGTGAGCAATTCAATTCACCATCAAGACTGCAACATCTTGTTATAAAACATGGTTCTGCAACAGCTTCCATGGAACCAAATGTTCTTGCCCAGACAACAAACCATATTGCTCTTCAGAGAGCCAGAGTGGCTCCTCTGTTGCATTGTTAGCATCCCCAGATCCTGCTCAGCCTCATTACATGTTGCATCAGAAGGTTGAAAGAGATCATATTTAGATTCCCAATCTCAAGATTCACAGCAGTGCTTGCTTTGGACACTTTGAAGTCTTGTGTATGTTTCTCCTCTTTTTTCACTGTGACACTACTGTCACTACATGTGGCAAAGCTGATGTGTCAAGTACCCACCCATTACCTGAGCCAGGTCATTCTAGTTTCATAAATGAAATCAATTGATTGTGTCAAGATGCATGTGCAACCCAGACACCACTTTGAATTGTCAAGCCTCATGTGCATCACAAATGGCACCTTATAAGTTGAAGCATCTTTGTCTTTCTTTATACCAGTTATGCAGCTGATACTTTTTCTTTACCAATCACTATTCTACTCTATGCCAAAGGATCAGTGCCAGCATCCACAACAAGCTCCTCCCATTGAACAAACCAGCACAGAGGGTCCTCCAGGTCAGCCTTATGCTCATCCCACATGTGCTCACTGGCCTCCCCAGCACCATTGCAATGATGAACAAGAGTTCATTAACATCAAGGGAGAACTCAGTTACAACAATGAGACAGAAGATGAATCAGACATGTAATCCCAAGGTACCACAACTAGCACAGCTGCTACTGATCCACTCACCACAGGAAGGTCAAACCAAGGGCAGTCAGGGTCCAGCCAAAACATCACTCATAATATTCATCATTTTTTCCAGAAAAACAAAAATAGTACCTGCTGTACAATCTGCAAGTGAGTTCGGTAACTGGTCTAATATTTGTGTCACTCATAAAGATAATGTAGTACAGTTTATTCAAGCAAGTCTTTAACTACTGTATGACACTTCACAGTCACCTAGACTGCAAGCATCTGCTTCTATATCTCATCCAGCTGAAAGAAAACAATAACAATTGGCCAGTGCAAGCTTTGTTGATCAAGGCAGCCTTTGATAGGAGATATACCTTCAATATGCTTCAAGAAGCTCTCAATTGTGCTGGGGTGAGGATTGATGGTCTACTGTATCCATCCCTGCCTAGTATTGATAACAAAGTCCCTATTGAAACATGACTGAAACCAGACTTCTGTGCAGGCCTTCCTGAGTTTTCAGTGGATGGTCTACATTGGCTCTTGGTCAAATTTATCATTGCTAACAATCGGGTAAGTCTCATTGATTCATTCCATACTTTGCTTGCTGACATAAATTGTTGGTGGAAACTAGGTGATCTATGTCATGGAACATCCACAATTTTGCTGCCTCCTCCTCTTCCTTCATCATGACTTGCAAGATATGGATATCCCTCATCATATGAAGATGCACAAACTAATTCTTCAACATTGGCTGGAACATTTCATGCAGCTCCAACTGGAGCTTAGGGTATGTGCTCAGTACATGATAGCATCCCACTGCAGCCACATGAGTCACTTACCACATGCTGATTAGAGATCTGTCAAAGCAATCTCCTTCACAGCCAATATATGATCAGCAGACAACCTCAACTCCTACATCAGCAAATCAGCAAATTTGGAATAGTATATTACAGCCACTCCATTACCACATAGCCATAACAACCAGCTAGCCAAATCACATCACAGAGGTACACTACATCATAGCTGATGACAATCACATAACCATGCAGCCACACAATATTGTAATTTGTCACAATATATCACAGTGCAATAGCAGGTAGTACATATGAGTAGGATTCAAATTCACTCAGCCTGAGGCTTCCAGTATATTTGAATAGGTTGGACATGAATTTCATTGGAAAACACAGACACAATATGATGTAGTACATTTACTACAACTGAGATAAAACAAATCAAGCCTCTGATGACATATGTGCTGAAGAATTGAGTGGGAAATTGATTCAATGAGATGAACATGTACTTGCCAGGTTTGCTGGATAGGCAGGATGTATGGCAACATTTGTAGCCATGAATGCCAATCCCATTCTTGCACATGAAATTATGAACACAACCCAGATTGAATTCTGCACCTTCAAGCCTTCTCTCTGCCTCCTCAGCTTGAAACCTGTAGAAAGTACCAACCACAATGTTTTCCTGGACCCTAGCATTGGCAAGTTCATTCTCCAGCATATAGTTGCTGTGCTGACATCTCATAACCTTGAGAAGGAGCTCCAACTCCATCCCCTTGGCCTCACCAGCTTTGGCATCAGATGAATCCACATCAATGAGCTTTCAAACCAGTTCAAATGAGAAAAGGTCCAAATGAGAAAGGTTGGGTATATGTACCTTTCCATGTCTGAGTTGAAGCAACTTCTTGCATGAGGTAGGAATATGTATAGTTTTGGAACCTGTGTTTTGGCAAGGTGAGGTGGTGAATGAAATGGTATGGAATAGGTTGGAAGAGGACTTGCATCCCTGAATAGTGCTGACAGTGCATGGAGTTCTGATGATAGGTAGTGCACCTTGAGGAACATTGGCTGGGGCAATCTGATGACTTGGAATTGCACAATTGAGATAAAAGGATGCAGAATCAGCTTTAACATTGATGTTATATGGTGTGTTGGCACTGGGCATTCCAGGAATGGTAGTAGGTGAAGTATTTGGACCCAATGCGTGAGGATTCTGGCTATCATGATCACCATATTCAGCCTGTACAGAAGATTCTTTGAGCTGATGAGGGTCTTCCATCTAGAACCATGATGTATTGTTGCAGAAGGTACTAGCTGATGAGAGATAGAGGTCTAAAATTCAGGCATGAAAATTTCCCAATGCTTTCACAACTGCTTTAAATGAGGTTGAGAATTATTGATATACTATCTGAGTGTGGCAGCTCCAGTGGTGAAGTGTGACAGGTTGTGACCATAACAGTGCAGATATGATCATGCTTCAAGTGGATCATGCTTAGTGTCCCACCATGCACAGACCTCATGTCAGACACTAAAAATTTGGTGAGTTTTGCCAGTCTCTGTCAAAGTCAAGTTTTAACCCAGATGCCTAGCTGCCTGAGGTGTCTCAATTTCCTCACTGCAAAGGCTGTCTCCTATCACACCCAGTAACCACAGTTGGCCTGCAACAACTATGAATGAATCAATAAACTGATCAGTGTTGCCTGTGGACAAGTAAATCCTGCTGCATCCTGCTCACCATCACCCAGGCCAGCCTCCATTCAAGTTGATCCAGATGCAGCCACAGATGATCCAGATGAATCTGCTGATGCTCAGGCTGAGGACATCCAATACAATTTTGAGCTCCAGAGACCTGCATCTCCCTTAGACAACAATCAACTTGGCCAGGCAGTGGACTTCTTTGATGGCACAGCAGTCATTTATGGAGCCAGCCAGACATTCCTTCCGCACTTTGATCTCAATGAATACTCAATCCATTGCTTGCAAAACATCTACTATCCATTTGCAAACCTGGACAATTGGCAGATGGCAAATTTCATTCTCATGTCCTGGCTAAGCATGCAAGAGATTGATGATTTTCTACCCTTGAATATGGTAAGTCACTTCTAATTATTGTCCATCCACCCCACTTAGTGCTTAGTGTCAGAAAATTGGAAATTTTATTTCAATGGATTGCAAGGTATTGTAATGCCTAAATAGGATTTTACTATTATGTTGGCATTGAGATAGTAAAGCTCTAATTGAGATGGCATACAAATTGGGATTACAATTATGGTTGCAATGGAAATTCAGAGACAGCCAGTATCATTCCAATCACACTTGGAATTGCACAGCAATTATATCATGGCAATTGTGATAGGATTAGAATGTGGCATATAATAACACTTCAATATGGTTGCAATAGGGTCACAACAGGGGGTAAATCCGTAAAAAGAAGTGTAGCACAACCTCAATGGCATGAGAGTATTGGGATGCTGACCAACCCAGCTGGCCAATCAGAATTCTCTTTTAATTCTCTTGTAGTACTGTTTGGACCAGGATTCAAAGCTAGGACTTTGGCATCAGTTCAACTCTATATTAGCTAATACTACTCACCTTATTGATAGTTAACCATTAGGCTATGCACCCATTGTTAACATTGAACTACACTTTAATATATTGAATCTTCACATATTACCTAGAACAATTTACGAAGTCAACACTGGTGAAGATTATTATTTACTAACAATTCAGAAAACATGAAGTGCTGCAAGACAATTGACAATATAACATAAGAACACATTATCAGTACATTCAAATTGCACATATTAGTAGAACCTATTTAGTAGTGCTATGATGTGTGCATCATGTCACTACACCATTTGTAGTATTAGCAGCCTTGTTACTTTTATTACCATGCACCCTTCCACACCCTCTCCTTGATAAAGATTCCTCAGGTTTGTCCAAAACCTGCTCCATCTCTACAGTAGCTTCACCCACCTGTAGATTTGGTGCCTGAAGCATAATTGGAGCCAATTCATTGATTGTGACACTACTGGTAATATGTATCTGAGTTGGACAATAGAGTTTCTGCCACTGCACCAAGTGGCAAGCCAACTAAGTCAGCTTCTAAGTCTGGGAACTCAGAGTCAGGTTCCAAGTCCAGCAATGCCATTGCCATTGCAGCCATAGCAGCATCAATATTGGCTGTGAAATCCTCTTCATTTATTGTTGTGGTACCAGATATGTGTGCCTTGGTCTTGCCAAAGACTTGTTGGTTGACTTTGCTGACCAAGTCAAGAAGATACATGTCCCAGTTATTGACAAAGAGGTGCTTGTACTGAGAGAAAAGTTTGTGTTATAGAATCTCGGAGTTAACATCAATGCCATCCTTAAAAAACTGTAAGTTGGGTGAAATAATGAAAACTGCCTATAATCAAGTAAGAGGTGGCTAGATACAAATATAATTAAAAATGAATAAGACTGAGCATGACAGCAGCCCATACAAGGCTTCCTGGCATACAGGAAGTTACACCCCATATTGTTCCATTTGATTTTCCTCCAGGGCAGCATGTGACATCATGTGTGAGTGCAGTCTGTCCCCAGAAAACAACATGAAGAATCTATTGCAAAAATTGTTCAGGAAATGATCTATTATAATAGTTATTAAACTGTAGACAACATCAACATACCAAAGCAAGCAACTCCCAGTTGGAGAGAGGAGTATGTATATTGATGTTGTGATTGGCATATAAAAGTGGCAGGAATGTAGGATACTTGGGCTTGATGGCATCCCGCTGTACTCTAAATAATGCACAAATCTCTGGGAACTCAAGGCAACAGGGAGCTATATTGCAGCTAAAGTAATGACTGGGCAGCTGAAAGAGGTCCTGGGCTGACTAATGAAGCTTGTGGAGTTTGCTAGACCAGCCAGTACTGACATAAGTTGCCAACTAAAATATATCAGTTTACATGCAATATTAAATTGAATCATGAATAATATGTACCTGATCAGCAAAATGATACAATGTTTGGAGGTTTTGGATGTGAGGCAGAAGCATTGAGTCTAGCTCTGCAACAACTGCTGCTTCCTCCATGAAACTTGATACATAGCATCCCTTACCAATGATCTCCAATGACACAGGTGACACATTTGATACACTGGGAGTTATTGGGTGGTTGAGAACATTTGATGAAGGGAACATCTCAGCTAGAATTCCAAATTCTTTGCAAGTGTCTGGATCTCAGTACCAAAGGCACTGAACATGTCAGGGATGCAGGCCTTCATCAACTTGCACTTGTGTGATTTGTTTGCCTCAGTGACACAAGCTTGCTCTTGTAAGATGCGGCACTGTTCCTTTACAGCATTGAGCTCAAGCTGTGCCTGCTTCAATGCCTGTTTGATGTGTGAAATCATAAATCAGTTCTGTGAGCTCAAGCTATTCATTGAGGATTAACATTACTCACCTCATCTCTGTTGGCTTTTGCTGCAGCTGTGTGAGAATGACTGACAATAGGTCCATCAACATCAAGATCCAGGATGGCATTGGCAGCACAACCAGAGATGAAAGACATAGTATAGATCATATTGGAGTGGGCTGAAGAGCTGGAAGCAATTTGATTGAGTGGGAGTGAAAGACAGCTTGAATGGATGTAACTCACTGTTCTGTATTTAAATCAAGGAACCACAATGAATGGGGAAACAGGTCCAGCAGACATGAGGCATGTGCATTGATGTGAGATACCTCACCAGGTGGTGCAATTTGATGCCAAGGTCTGCAGCAACCATGATCAAATGTTTTAGCAGTGAATGCAATGTTACATCACATTTCAGAACTCACCTTGTTTGATAAATCATTGGCAGGATCTTTCCAAATATGTAATACATTGAGATTTGCCTGATATCATTCAGTGGAGGTGTGGGACATGGTCACATCACTATTATTGATGTGTTATGGCAGTGGATTCAGGGTTGCAGCCTCATTGACAACACCTGACAATAATCAGCAGCCAGCTTGCTGTATAGTTTGTGTCAACCAACCTGCAATGAGATCAAATGAGTTAGATTATATCTTGTCATTTAATGGAACTGAAAGCCATCTGACTCTGAATGTTGGAGCATTGATGTAATATTAAACTCCCAGGTACTGTACAGGCCTGCAATTCTGCATGTGGTGGTCCTCTAAAAAGAACTGCAGTAGAGGAGAAGACATGTCACACAGGTGCAGTCCATGGGACCCCACCTTGGATGGTGTGTCTGAGGGACATGGCTGTGAGTCAAAAAAGGCACCATCTTCTTTGAACATCCTGGTCATCATGTCCATTGTGAATAGATCATTGAGGCAATTTATTTATATTATAAAGAAGAGTTGTGGACCATGTGGTTCAAGAACATGTCGTCCTCATCACCTGCAATATCATGGCTTCTGTGAGGTAATGGAACAAGGGATGAATCCAGAAATGGTATGTTGAGGGTAGAATACCATGGAAGTGTAGCAACAGCTTTGCTGCCAGGTCCTGCATAACTATGCCTATTGGACACCAATGTATGTGCATTGACGTGCAGTTTTTCTGGTGAGACTGGAGCATTTGATGCTGTGCACAAACAGGTCTTCATTGTGGTTTGAGGGATGGACAGTCCAAAGAAAAGGGAAGTGGAACTGGTGCTTGCAAAACATGTCATAGATGAGCAAAGAGCAGGGTCAGGTGCATTCATCTGGAAGAAGGAAAGTGGTCCACTACTACCAGTAAGCCATCTATGGGGCATAGGGGAGTTGCTTGCTGATGAGGGAGAAACGTCGTGAATGATAGACATCTGATTCTGGTTGACTGGCAGAAAAGTGATTGGTGATGACTTTGACAGATGTCTATGCCTAGGACTTGATGTGTCATGCTATAGATGAGTCAAGATGTCTTAGTATGATGGATATTTAATGGAAGAGAAAAATGTACATAAGATGAAGCAGAGGGTGATGGCATTTGGTTTACACTCTTGAGCAACTCAAGAGATACAGGTCTTGAGTAGGCTCATCTCTTCAGAATGTGGCCCCCAGGTGGTATTGCCTCGGTGACCTTGTTAACGGTGCTGCCCTTCTGTGGGATGGCCTTGATTATTAAAGGTTTTTGGGGACTGCACCACTGATTCTTCAACTGCTTTGCTGCCACATTATTTTGTTTCTTTTTCTCACATGTTGAATCATTGTCCTCTATAACACCCCAGTCCTCATCTGAGTTTTCCATATCGTGAATGTATAGTCACTTCATCATCTCCACTTGTCCCTTCAAGTACCATTTGTGTTATGGTTTTGGTGCACCCCCGGTCTTTTTCTTTATCCAATGACCCTGTGCCCTCATGTGACTGCTCCTGTCACCAGACCACCCACCCCAGCACTTCTTGCGCTTGTTTACACTTGATGTGACACATCTCGCAACAGCCCGGCTCCCCCCTTCCCACACTGCCCTCCCTCAGTGCCTCTTGACACAGCTGCCCTCCTGTGTCCTGATCCTGGATCTTCCCACACTTCCCTGGGCCACCCCTGCGCCCTACCACCTTAACCCCCCCACTGCCCTAGGGCTGTCCTTCGGATCCCTCCCAACACTACCCTCCTCACATAGCCACCCTTCTGTGCCCTCCTCAGCAATCCCCATCTCAGTTGAGGCCAGATCTCCCCTCAACATTGCCACCCACCTCGTGTTGCACCATGATCTCACTTCACTCCTGTGACCACTCACATGCCATCACAACGCATCACGCCACGTTGATTCCCACAACATACCCCTTTGCTCGTGAACTTCCTACAGCAGACTCCTCCTGCCTTTTTGGGCAACTACTTTGCCACACTGACTCTGGGTTTCCTATTGCGGATACAGACTCTTACTATATTAGATTAGACTGTGCACAGACCACCATTACCAGATTGGGATATATCTGCCCTAAAGCCCTTACAGCCGGGGTATATAAGTTCAAGCTCCTCTCAAACACCTCTCTCTCTCTAATCTTGATCTGACACCTAAAGTGTACACCTTATGGTTACTCTTGTGGTATTCATCATCTGTTCCCTGCAACATTCCCTTGCTTGACCTCTACCTCGCCCTCCCCTCTTCCCTCCTTCGCTGAAGGACTCTGTCGTCAACACTCTAGACCTCCTCTAGAGTCTTCAAGGTCAAGCATCCCCCGGTTGCTCATCACCAACGACCCATCATCGTTGGTTAGTCTCTCAGTTCTCCACCCCCATACAGAGAACCAGACCAATTCGACGTTGACCTTGCTATCCAAGACTCTCGCCCAGGTCAAGGTCATCCGACCTTCTCAGTCTTGGACTCTTGGTCATTGCCTGTCTCGGGATACTTCTCCTAGTATCCCTCATCATTCATCACCAGGCTTCCATTAAGCCTGAAGGTATCCTACGTCGTTAGGACCAACAAGAGTTAGGCTCAAGGTGATTCTACACTTTGTGTCTACTTGTACGACTACCAGTCGCAGTCATAACAATTTGGCCTTTGATTGGGGGGTATGACTGCTGAACTGAAGGGCAGGGAGAGGGGCAAGATGGTGAAAGGCCACTCCAGAAGTAGGGTCTGCCTTTGCAGCAGAGATGGACAAGGAGGTGGACACAAACTGCCATAGTGGGGTTGAGAAGCCTCCTAATTGTGCCAACAATTTACATTTTGTGCCAATTGCAGCAGAACCAACTGCTGAGGTGAAGGCAACATCAGTTTGAGTATTGAGCTGTCTGGACTTGAGTACAGATCAAGCATTGGAATGAAGTTCCTCTTTGATGGGCATTTGTAGAGGCTGTGAGATTGGGCCTGGGAAGAATGGGAATGTGGAGGAAGAAAGAAAAATGCTGCCCTCATCATCATCAATTTGCATGGGTTGTTTATGTATGCAGTGAGGGTATAGGTGGTACACTAGGGGAGGAGACTTGAAGGGAGACTGAAGGAAGATGTTGTCCTGCTCCAGGTTATCAACTGTCAGTGGTGTGAAGAGTGGTCTTTGTTGGAGCAATGACAGGGTCAACAGCTGGTACATCAGGCAATCAGGACTGGGGCAATGGGTGGGGTTTGTACTGAGATTGGAGCCACTGTAAACAGTCCAGCTGTGAATGGTGGAAGCTGAGTATGCTCTTGTTCTGAATTGGTTATAGTGGCCTGTGTCTCAATGCATTTTCTGCATACAAAGAAACATGTCAGTATCAATAGTGTTGATTACCAAGTAGTTACCTGATTGAGTGTGGTCCTCAATGAGAGCAGTGCCACAAATGATGGATCATATGGAAAAGATTTCCGATGATGTGCATGGTCAAGTGCACAGTCAGAAAAAATTGAGATGCTTGTCTTTTTGTGAGCATACCCCAGATGGAGCATCATAAGGCTGCACCAAAATAAGGGCAGTCTTCTTGACAATGAGATACTTGAAGACAAAGAGAAGTTGGCCAAAAATATTGCTGCTCTCTGTCTTGATGATAATATGGTCATACTGAGGAATACTGTGGAAGGATGGGCTGGAGTGCAGGTAATCCGACAACCTGTATACATGTATTAGTTGTAAACTCAAAGGAGAGTTCAATATGTAAATGCATACCTCATCTTTGACATTCAGCTGGATGTTCCAAACATTCTGATGATCAAGAAGCACATACCCAACACATGTATAATTAAGGAAATTGTTGATCTTGATATGAAACCATTCAAATGTGGGATTATTGCTATGTGCCACCTCAACAGCTTCAAACAATTCAGGACATTGACAGGATTTGACTGTTACATGGAGGGCTTCTTTGGGTGGGGCATCATTGTTGTTGTTGTTGTTGTTGTTGTTGTTGTTGTTGTTGTTAGGGTCAATGGGGTCATCACTAGTTAGTTGGACATAGTCATTGTATTCTTTGGTTTTGTATCATATATACTATGATGAAAGTTGGTTGTGGTCAACATGAAGAATCTGTATTAGTGCAATCAAGTGAGTAACCTCACTTCTGTTGATGAAGCTGAGGATTAATTGTACATACTTGTTCTGCAATGTTCTTGAAGTTGGTCCATTGCTGATGGCTTTCTTTGAGAGGACTGTGCATCTTTTCATTTGGCTTTGTGTTGTAAACACATGTTGCACCTTTTACAAGGATGTCATTGAAGACATGAGCATGGGTGTGGTTCTTTGGAAACTCCCAGTTTTTCAGGTCCTTCACTCTGTCTTTTGTCTTTTGAATATAATTCTTGTAATAAATTAAAGTCAGTCATGATCAGGAGATGTTGGCAATATGAAATTATACAGAGGACATACATTGACCAATACTGAAAGGGAAGTGAGCACTTCATGGCCACTTGTGATTGTATCCAAGGTTGCACCTCAAGTGCAAGATACAGATTAAACATGATGTAGGCACAGATATAGCAGAGGAGGAGATAGCCATTGCAATTGTCTTGCTCTGTAAGAACACCATGGCTAGTGAAAATCAGAATCTATAAAGATTAGTAGGTTTTGTAACAATGAAAGATGAGATGAGTGAATACAGACCTTAGAAATATCTTCTTCCTTGCTTTCATCATTAAACTTCATCTTGAACATGTTATTGAAATGGTATAGACCTCGCCACCTTGGCATTGCCAAAAACCTGTGAGTGATGATGAACCAACAATCTGAAATGGATGAAAGGGGATCCAGGCAACTTACACTTGCTCAACCTCATCCACTGCAGCTTGCCCCAAACTGCTGATAACTACCTTGAATTCAATAAATAAATGATTGCCAAACATTCCTTCATGATTGGCATGGAGGTGGTTGAAGCTGAGAGCTATATGGGGATCAGCACATTCCATGATGCTGAACACATTCTGACAGGACAATATTGGTTTGAGTAAAGCATTAATGGTGGGTGAAAATTGCTGCAGACAATTCACATCAATGTCTCGTAAGCTTTCACCTGTGAGTATAGCTTCTGTTTCCTCATTAGATCTGGCTGCTCAAGCACACTGAATTGTCTGGATGACTTGTTTGATCGCTCAATGCTGGAATGGCCCAGATTGACCAGGCTTAGATAGCTTTTCATGGGAGATTAGGCAAACCAGATAGAGAAATTTCAACATGCCATCCCAAATAAGTGTTATAACACATCTAAATACATTACATTGTTAGGCTGAACCATCAACATTGATATTTTTAAAACCTCGCTGCTCTTTATAGTCAGCTGATAAAATGAGAATCTGAGGGAACAGCCAGCAAGCAGCCTCATCATAGCACTTGATCCAACAGCCATCTTCAAATGCCTCACAATCATTTTGAGAAGAACCTTGAGTGATGCATGCCATATGGCTGTCTTGAAGTTAGCCCATGTGGTCTTTCCAGTTTGACTCTTTTCTTCTCTCACCTTCAAATACCAGTGTCACTGTCAACCCATAAGTTCCAGCAAATGATTCTGAGCACTTACGACAGGGAGCCAACCAACAACTTGGCATCCACCAAGTCCTTCACCATTCTGAACAGCCACAGGCAAGTTGGCAAGGTGGGCAACAACAGGGTAGCTCTTCTTACACCCAAACGATGACAGCTTTGCTCTGTCTGCATAGAGGATGAATGTGAGCACTTTACCATCAGCTGGAAGTTCAGTCTGATATAGTTATAAAGCAGGATGAGGATGGTATAATTTGAGTTTAGATACATGGCTGAAAGATCAACAGATATGAACATACTTGAAAGTTCCAGAAACTGTCAGTGGTATAAGGTTCATCGATGAAGCATACAAATGAATTCCTGTCAAATTTTGACAAATGCTGTGCATCAAAAATACAATGAGGACCCACAGAAGGGTCCTTCACAAGATCACATGCCCAGTTCCAAAGCAACTGATACCACATACAGAATTGACATGGCTCAGGCTTGTTCTTGTACTGGACAGGAATGATGGATGACTGGAACTGGTTCAATGAAAATGTAAGTTAGTAGATTAATCTAACAGTAGTGAGAAGATATCCTTACTGGTGTGAGACATGTTCCACTGGCATTCCATGTTGCTCAGAGATCAGATTGATTCATGATTGTAAACTTTTCATGTTGGTCATGCACCTGTCACAATAATTTAATCAGGCACTCAGTTTGATCTTTGTTGAGAGCAGCTTCCAGGGCAAGCTCTGCAACCTCAAAGTCAAGTAATGCCATGAATCCTGGTCAGAATTGGGCATGGGTGGTATAAGGAAGTGAGTGCAGGAGAAGTTGGAGAAGAAAAAAGTTTCTGCTTCACATCTACTGTGAGGATGATATTCAACATGAATATCATCCACTTGAGGCTTTGGGGCACCTGGATTGTCCACAGAGTTGAGAAAAAATGACAATCAATATATTGTACTCACCTGAATGGTCAACTTCATGACTGTCCAGAATTATGTCAACATCATTCACAAAGTCTGAATTGTGATTGTTTTCCTGGCCTGCATCAAAATAAATATGAATAAGGATGTATGCTTACTTACATACCTTGGAAAATGCACAGGACCGCATGACATGGATTATCAATGGGGGATGCAGCTGCTGCTGCAATTTGGTTGTCTAATGGAGCACCTATAATAATTAATGTTGGATATAGAATATCATCAGTGAGGATTAACCATTCTCAATTGAAATTAAGATAGTACTACAATGTGCACCTTGGGAAAATTTTCTCAAGGAGGGCAAGGTCTTTCTGATACTTCTGTTTTTTTCTGGCACAAGCTTTCTGATGTGGAGATAGACCAGCTGACTGGAATTGTTTGCCACATATTTCACATTGGGCAAGCTTTGATCAGTCTGGAGGCATCTAGGAACAGCTCTATGGATATTGAAAGGATGAGAGGAAGAGTGGGACTGTACTAGATGATGGATGTGGCAGGCAAAGTGAGAGGAGACCTTGTGGCACATGATCAATGAACAGAAGCTTTGCCATGAGGCACCAGTGTAATTGTGATGCCATCAATATAACATTCCAACTCTGTGTGAAACTGTCGTGCTGTCTCAATGACCATTACAATACTACCACAAGCATGCCTGATTGCAATAAGCAAATAAGCTTTCTGACAAGACCAAGAAGATGCCATTGTCATTTTGGACTGCTAAGGAGTTATGTGCTTATGCAGAGATGCCCCCTTCCAGTCCACATTGGAATTTCAGAGTTGTACCCACCATCCACACAATGTCATGACTCATACATCTATACTTCCATGACTCCCTGGACTGCATTGAGTTGCTATTCAATCACCCCCTCTTTTCTGGAAAAATGGACCTCATCCTCTTTGTTTGTTTACTGCTGCCAAGTGCATTGTGTGAATTTATACTGAGTAGATGAATAGTGATGGCACTTGGGAAATGCAGGTAATGAACAGTTCTAGTTGTTGCAGGCAATTTACTAGACTAATTGTTTCACCAATAGACTAAACTACCAGTAGGAGCTATGCTCTGCAGGGTGATTCTTTCATCTGACAAGATCCATATCACAAATATGTGTGTCAGGTGAACTGCTCATCCACTCCTTATTAGCCTTGCAAATGCCCAGATGGCTATAAAGAACAAGCTCTCATCTCACACCTTCCTTCCCTTGGCATTGATGTCCATCATCAAATTCACTCACCCAGTTGCTCAAATGTGCTCAATTCTCAATGCATGCCTTTTCCACCAGTACCTTGATATTGTCCTCAAACCTCTCAAGCAGGCTGCACAGATCAGCTGCACGATGTCAGATCCAGCTAGCAATTTATGGTATTGCTGATACACTGGAAGCCTGCATGCTAGCATGTGTTTGTGGACTAACATCTTCCATGGCAATGGCAACATACAAGAACTTTGGTGACCCAGACCAACATCTGCCATGTACCACTGCAATAACATTAGCTCAGCTTGCCTCCATCATGGCTTGTTGTGATCCCAATGTTGTTGATACATTTTTTGCCACATGCAAACAGTTTCACCTTAGTGGTGTCTCACACCCCCTTTGGTGCAATTGGCCTCTTGCAGAGCTGTCTCATTTCCTCACTCCTAAGGGGTTACATCACTGGCTCCATGAATTTTGGGACCATGACTTTGCATGGTGTATGCAAGCACTGGGTGATGTCAAGCTAGACTTTTGATTTTCAATCCTCCCACCCATCACTAGTCTCTGTCATTTTAGCAGTGGAGTCACCAAGCTCAAACAGGTGACTGGCTGGATCCAATGAGATATACCACACTACATAGTTCCCATCATCACAGGTACCACAGACCAACTTGTCATCACTGCAATCCATGCCCTTGTGGATTTTTGATACCTCTCCCAGGCTTCACATATTATGACAACCACCTGTGACAAGATTCAGTCCACTCTTGTAGAATTTCACATCACAAACATGTGATCCTAGCTGGCAGTCTTCATTGTGGCCAAACAACTGGTGTGGCCCTAGATCATTGGCAGATTTCAAAGTTAGAGTTGATGCTAAGCATTGTTTCAAGTATTGAGCAAGTTGGTTCACTCTTACAGTGGTTGGCAGATACAACAGAGCATGCATATATTGAAGTTGTCAAGGATCCTGCATCGAGGACCAACAATCAAAACTATGAATCCCAGATTTGTTATTACCTTGATCATGCAGAAAAATGCTGGCAATTCAACACTGCAGTTGCTCTCCATGGTCATTAACTAAGACCAATGGTGGTTTTGCAGATGATTTGGACTTGGACTTGGACTCAGAAGTGGATCACAACAGTGATTTCTTGAGTGACATCTGGGCCCCAAAGTGCTGATCCACAAACTACTTTCATGTTGCTGCAAACACTCTTCTGGACACTCTTCCCTCTCCTCCCCACACCTTCATTGTGTCAGTCTCAACAGCAATCCATCTTAACACCAAGTATTCCATGCACATGCCTATGGACATCATTGCAGACACATTTGGTCTTCCAGATCTCTGGGCAGCACAAGGTGACTATCTGGTTTATGATGGCACATCTGCACAGAATTTCCATTCTTTTGGTGGTCAGTGATGCTCACCCTGCAATGTTCATCTTTCATTCAAAGATCTCTGAGTTTGATTTAAAATCTGTGTACAACAAAGGGGTTTTCATGATCCTACATCCACTGTGTTGACCTTTACAATCCATGCTCATCCACCATATCACAGGTGGAAATATGCATACCCCCTCTCTCTTATCTCTGACCTGGTGGACAAACTCAAAGGGTCTACTATATTCAACAAATCTGATGTCAGATGGGGATACAACAATATTTTGATCAAGCTGGAAGATGAGTGGAAAGCAGCCTTCCTCACCCCCTTTGGACTTTTGGAACCTGTGGTTATGTTTTTTGGCATGTGCAACTCCCCTGCTACATTCCAGGCATTTATGGACAACCAATTTGGAGACTATATTGTGGAAGGATGGCTTATTATCTATATGGATGACCTCCTCATCTACTCAGTGGATATGAAGCTACACAAGGAATGTATGTGGAAGGTGCTCCAATGCTTCTGCAAACATGAGATGTACCTCAAATTGGAAAAGTGTATCTCTGCTGCATCCAAGGTGGAGTACCTAGTAATGATTGTTAGTGGGGACAGCATTAAAATGGACCCTGCCAAGCTCAAAGCCATTGATGAATGGAAGACACCTGTCAATGTAAAGAATGTTCACTTCTTTTTGGGATTCTGCAACTTTTACCGCCACTTCAACAGTCCTTCCTTCTTGGCCATTGCATGGCTTCTTGTTGACTTCATTTCCAAAATGCAACCTTGGCACTGGGATGCCCCCCAGGAAACTGCATTTCAGATGCTCCAGTGAGTATTCACCAGTAAACCAGTTCTAGCCTTCCCAGACCCCTCCAACTCCTTCACCATTATGACTGATGCCTTATTGATGGTGTCCAGTGGTGTCCTCATGCAATCTGATTCCAATGGCAACCTGCCCCCTTGTGGATATATCTCCCATTTGTTCTCTCCAGCAGAACAAAATTATGACATTTTTGACCATGAGTTGCTCACTGTCATCCACACACTGAAGGAATGGCACCAGTACCTACTGGGCTCCTCCTATCCTGTGATGGTCCTGATGGACCACAAGAACTTGATGTACTTCAAGGAGCCACAAAAGCTGTCTCACTGATAGGCATGCTGGCTACTCTTCCTGCAGGACTTTGATTTGTCCTATACTGCTTCCCAGATGGGCCCCACTGATGCTCTGTTCTGAAAGGACACCATTGATGTTACAGGCAACAATATGGACATGCAAGTCTTCCCTGATAATGCCTTCAACCACCAACTCTGTGCCATCAATGTGGCACTAGCTGAGAAAATCAGGTCCTTCACCACCTCTGACCCACTTGTGTTGGACACTCTCTGCCATATGGAGAATGATTTCCCCTCCCCCAGCCACACCTGTGCTGCTGATTGATCCTTTATTGAGGGCTGCCTTTACTTTAAGAATTGTCTCTACATTCCTGCAGATGCCTGCCATGACCTTGTTACCACCACATACACCTCCTTCAAGGGAGAACATGGTGGCCACCTTTGCACTGTTGTCCTCCTCTCCCACAACTACTGGTGGCCTGGCCTTTCCTCCTTTGTTTGCTGCTTTGTTGTAGGCTGTGCAGTTTTCTGAGCTTAACAAGGTCCAGATCCATCCCATGGTTCCCCCTGTTGTTCCCCTCTATCTTGCTTCCACACATCCTTTCCAACACCTTTCCATGGACCTTATCACTGACTTGCTCCCCATTCAGGGCTTCAATTTTGTAATGGTTGTGGTTGACCATGGGCTTATAAAAGGAGTGATATTGGTCTCCTGCTTGAAAATGGTGGATGCTACTGGCATAGCCCATTTATTTTTTGAACATGTGTTCAAATATTTTAGTCTTCATGACCACCTGATTTTAGATCACAGCCCCCAGTTTGCCTTGATCTTCATGAAAGAGCTGTTACAATTGAGAAGGACACCCTATCATTTTCTCCTCCTTCTCCTCCTTGCCACCACCAACTTCCTCTTCCTTCATCATTCCCTTCACCACCCATTCATCTGGATTACCCCAGATCTGCCCCCTTCAATGAGATATTTGCCAACCTCCATGATCTTGAGATCCCCAGCACCACTTGGGCCAAGCTCTTAAACAAGGCCCTCTTTGAGGGGTGACAAGGCTGTATCTCATCACCTTCAGGTGTCTTCTTTTCCTATTTCCTTTTATCCCTGACTCATTCTGACTGTTCACTATTATCCCCATGATAGACACTGCCTTCTATACTGCCTTCTCTTATAGGTGATACATTTCCTCTTTTACCCATGCATTTACTTATCATATGCCATGTGACATGATGTGCCTCCTTTCTATTTAGACTTTAGAACTCTGTCCCCAGCCCTAAAGTCTCTACTATATATACAGTGGCTCAAAAAACTGTCCACATGTTTGGTCATTTTTCACTAAATGCAATATCCTAACTCTAATCCTAATCCTTGCCCTAAACTTCAAATGTGTCAAATTTGGATAGTTTTTTGACTTTATGTTTTTATTACATATATTGGACCCTAGCATGCTACAATATGATTACATATATTTGGTAAGGGTTCTATGATGTCATCTTTATGTAACTGAATGTCAGACAGCATATATAAACCCAAGCATTCCATGTTTATTTTCCCACCATCACCAGAAAATCCATTTCTACCTTTTAGAGAAATAATATCATTTCTTTCTCCTTTCTCAGTCTTTTCTCTAGGAAAATTGCTTCCCAAACTGGCCTAGGGAAGTCTACAGTATACCAGGTTCATCAGGAACCCAGCCAGAGAAGGCTAGGCTTCATGTTGGCCATTCTTCAAAGCTTATTCTCACCAACAAAAGGACTATTGTTTAGCAAATCATTACTGGCAAACCCAAAAATGCTGTTCATCCCACCAAACTCATCAATACCAATGTCAATACTCCTGCCTGCCCTCATACAGTGAGAAACACCCTCAAGAAGGGCTCATTACAGGCTGTGGTAAAAAAGAAAAAGCTCCTACTCTAATGGTTACAAAAAGAAAAGGTTAGCCTTTGCTTCCAAGTACCAGGATTGGACTGTGGAGGATTGGAAAAGAGTTATATGGTCAGATGAGATCAAATCAATAGGATTGGATCAGCTGGGCAAGAGTATATGTGGAAAAATAGGAGAGAATGGCTGATTGTTAAAAAGGTCAAAAATATAGTTAAATTTGAAGGAGGTTCACAGATGGTATGGGGCACATAGGGTGGAATGGAGTGGGGGTTTTGAGTGGGATGGAAGGGAGAATGGATGCTAAATAGTATATGGCCCTTTTGAAGCAGGGATTGCTGCAAAGCATGGAGAGATTTGGAATTTCAAAAGAAGATATTAGCTTTTAACAAGATAATGACCCCAAATATAGCTGTAGGAGAGTCCAAAGGTGGTTTGAATGGTAAGATATGAAGCTTCTGCACTGGCCTGGACAATCTCCAGACCTTAACCACATTGGGCACACTTGAAATCACCTCAAAACATGTCTTTTAGCTTATAAGAGTGCTTTTATGAAAGTTTATTAATTGTGGAAAATAGTAGTAGAGCAGTGGGGGAAAATTGATGAGGAACAGTGTTAGAAATGGATAGAAAGCATGTTTAGAAAGATTGATGCAGTTATCAAGGTGAAAGGAGCTTATACCAAGTACTAGATACCTAGATTTATATAAAGTCAAAAAACTGTCTAAATGAGTTGTTGTTTTGAAATGGCTGCCATTTCATCAGATCATATCCAAATCTCTTGACCCTTGGGCAAATAGGAAGCCAAGAGTCTGTACTCTATTTGATACACTTGGAGTTTAGGGCAAGGGTTAGGATTAGGGTTGGGATATTGTGTTTAGTGAAAAATAACCAAACATGTGGACAGTTTTTTGAGCCACTGTATTAGGTTGCCACCTGTATCCCTCTTTCTCTCTAACCTTGGTATACACAATTCTGTGTTGTCATATCGTTTCTTGAGATTCCCTCCCTTGTGCCTCACCTCTACCTCTCCCTTCCCTCATTACTATGCAAGGTCAGCCCTTGCTTTGTTAGCTTTGGCTAAGCCATTCAAGTCTTAACTCTTCAAAGTTGACCTAGACTGGGAATAAGTGACATATTACAGATGTGTGCCATTGTTACTCAGTTGTCACAGGAGCTCACCCACCTTCTCCACTATGATGTTTCACTCTCCACTGTGTATCACCCCAAAACCAATGGGGAAATCAAATGATACAATCAGAAGCTGGAGACTTATTTGCACAGATGACATCCCCCAGAAATGGCTAGACCCCCTTATGTTCACCGAATTCACCCACAATTCCATGGAACATTCTGTCACCCACAATTACCATTTGCCTTGATGCTCAGCTATTCCCCTCACTCTTACCTGGCCTTGGAAAAAACCCTGAACCCTATCCTTGAAAACTTATCAGACATGGACAAAGCCTGAAAAGAAGCAGAAGCTACACACACTCTTGTCCAGCAGAAAATGAAAGAATGAACCCACTTGCAGTTCCAGCTGTGGACGATAGGAGATAAGATGTGGCTAGATAGCTGCAACTTGAAATTACAGATACCATTACAAAAGCTTTTCTCCTGATGCACAGGCTCTTTTGAAATTACCACCATTATCTCAAAAGTGGCTTATCAGCTCAGACTTCCCCCACAGTGGAGGTCTGTGGCATCTTCCATGCCTCCCTGTTATTGTTCTATCAGGAAACCCCAGAACATGGCCCCAATTTCCCTCACCCACCTCCAAAGCTCCTTGGAACCAAGGAAGAATATAAGGTGAAGATTATTAATCATTGTGGAATGCCCCAGAGGAGGCAGTACCTCATATACTGGCATAGATACTCTGACTCAGAATGAACATGGGAACCAGAATCCAACCTGGGAAATACCAAGGTGATATTTCTGAGTATAAAAGAAGGGTTGGACTCTAAAACTCCTCTCTCTTAAGTCCCATCTCTACTGTCAATGCCTTTTCCCTACATTCCCTTCATCCCACTTTCCACCTGTCTCAACCACCTACCCCCCATTGCTCATTGCCTCCAATATGTTGGCATTCTTGAGAGATCTCAAACATTGGAGGAACTTGAGTCCCTCCTTCTTCACATGCAACAAAACACTCATCCATCTTGTCTGCCAATGTTGCCTCTACACCACCCTTTGATCCCTTCTCCCCTGGACCTTTAGGGTCCAGACAAGTAATGCTCTCTTCCTGGAAGCCATCCTCTTCACCGAGTAGGAGGACCTCACCCCCATTATGGCTGTCAAGCAAACTGTGCTCAAAATCAGAAACAACACCCTTGATTACCTGTATATTACAGGGGTCAACCTATGCATCTTCCTTCTTTCCCTTAGAGAACTATTCATTGTTCTCAATCCCATCATCTAGTGCTGTGCCAGCCTGGCTTGGCCTGAAAGCTCCAGCTCAGGCCCAGCTTAGGGGGGCTTGGGCCTTGACAAATTGCAGGCCAGGCCTCAAGCTCCTAAAAGCCCCTAATGGGGGCCTGACCTGGCCCAGAAGCCAGGGCTTATGCTGAAGCCACAACCCATTAAGTGTAGCATATTTTATTACACCTGAGCATTGAACTGCCAGTACCAAAGTAACTACCAACTGTCCCACTGATCCCTGTTATCTGTATTATCACCTGCATAATCTGATTCAGCCCCCTCTTGAGTAGTCTCCACCAATACTGACAACTCTTGTTGAAACAAGAGTTTGAATCTTGATGTGAACTTCTGGAATTGAAGTGCCTCAACAATGTTGGCCTTGAGACTATTGTGTTGCTTGCTAATGGTAATTCCCACAGATGAGAATACATGCTTAGATGAAACAGAGCTTGACATGATAGACAAGAAGTCGTGTGTGAGCAACCCCTAGACCAGATACCATACAGAATTGATGCCCCACCACTGGACAATGGAAAGGTTGCCAAGGATGTTCTATGTGTTGAGATATTGTACCATTCATGAAAGCCACACAGTCATAGGCTTGAGGGATCTTCTGATTGTCAGCTCTTACTTGTAGTCCCCCAGTCACCTTCACCATCACTGTTGTCATCATTGTCCATTAGTTCATTCAAGAGCACTTGGACTTTCAGGTTTTGACACATGATGCTGGGGTGTGTTTGACTCTTAACTTGAGGCATCTCTCTGGTGTTGTTGTACATGATGCAGTAATATTCCTCATAGTTGTGTTTGTTAGCTCATGATTCAACCATGTGTAGATTCTAATAACACACAATGGCCTCAGCATGACATATGGCATTAGTGTAAAGCTCTTCACTTTAACTTGCATGAATGTAGTTAAGTTTTTGATTTGGGTCAAGTACTACAATCATCTGTTAGATACATAGTAAATTACAATTGAAGACTCACTCATAGCAATGATATATGCATTAGAACTTGATGTACAGTCACAGTACATTGATAGTTTCTTTAGTCCAACCTCAAGCATGCCACTAAACTTGCTATACTTCTTGCTGGTTGTGTATGCAGACCACACTTTATGAAGTGCTTCAAGTGCTGGAAGAGTGGAGTGGAGAGTGGAGCTGTGTTTGTTTGAGAACACATGTTGGGCATTCTCAGCATACTTAGGGAGCAGTAGTAAGTCTCTTTATCACTCAAGGTAGTAATGTTGTATGTACATATGTACCACCAGTAGTGTCAAGGTTTGATGGATGTAATTCCATTCAGTGTCATTTAGCTGTAGCTCATATATTTTGTGGCATTTCTCATTGTCCTGCTCCTATGCATCAAGACATGTTGGAATATACTCAAGATAGGTAGCTTATGTAATGACTACCATATTAGATACTTCATACTGTAGGCTTTTGCTCAGTGACTACACTGAGCAACTACAGATTTATTTGCTACAGATTATGAGCCCTGATCTAGCTCAGTAGCCCACTTACCCAAACTCAAATACCAAAAAATGGTCATTGGTGGAATTGCTGCACTCAGTCAAGATGGCCAAAATTGGTCAACATGGCGCAAAAAGGTCCAGGAAGCTCTTGAAGCCCAGGGACTAGCCACTTACCTCATGAGGACCACCCCAGAACCATTTGAGAACATTTCAGATGCATGAGCAAGGCACCTAATGGTGTTCTTTATTCCAAATTCAAATTTTATGTCCATGATACAACTCAAGATGGCACAGGAATATCTAGGCTACTTATGTAACAAAGAAATTCAACAAATCACCCCAGCATGCAAAGATGTTGAAGGGCCATGGACAAGTTGAGAAGACCAAAATGGTTGAGAAATTGCATGGGAGAGTTGGCAACATAAGCCTTGCAACCCTGGCGAGTGATCAGAAGGTCAACAAGAAGACCACTGACATTGAAAACCCACATGCAACATGTGCAGGGCCCACAAGGCCAGTGGGCAAGTTGCATGAATCCCTAGATGGCAAGTCAAAGACCACACACACATTATGGATGCTGCTGAGTGAAAACACATCAAGTGGAGAGGGCCAAGAGGTAGTGGGTAACAATGAGGTTGAGGTCAGGGAGGCTGATGAAAGAACTTGAACAGCTGAAACCAGTTGAGCAGAGATGTCCACAGACAAAACCGCTGTAATGAGCACAGTAAAAGCATTAGCAAACACAAACACACCAAACGAGCCCAGCATGTCACTTGCAGGGGAGCAAGATGGTCAACAGACAACTGACAATGCTGGAGCAGAAGACGATGCCAAGGCCATGATGGACCAAGGTGAGAGGACAGAGGACAGCACGAGTGCACAGAGCATGTCATGCAGCCATGACCAACCAGAGATGATGGAGCCCCAGGATCAGGCAAGACCATTGGAAGACCCTGGGGACACGACTGACAACAATGAGCATTGTCCTGACAAGCCCACAAAGCTGCCCAACAAGCCGGAAGGCATACAAGAGCAAGACAGCAAGCTGGAGGCTGAGCAGGTCATGTCAGAAGCTGAGAAAGTGTTGGGAGAGTGCATGGAGGCAACAGGCAACAACGGTGACGAAACATGTCGACCCAGGAAGCCTGCAGAGCCCCCACATGACATGGAGAATGCACATACCCAAGGAAGCCAGCTGCAACTCAAAATGAGCATAGTGCCAGTCGACCAAGGTGGCAAACTGGCTGGGTGGCGAAACAGAGG
>JBBPQP010000363.1:0-28617 GCA_038092555.1 Boletus subgraveolens | reverse complement strand
CCCACGGTATGTAATCCAGGAACACGCTGCTCTGAGGCATCAACGGGGCTGGTGGCTCAAGGATGCCCTGCAACGCGTCCACCATCCGAGATTGGTACTCCACGCGAGCACGGAACTCTTCACTCGTTAACCTTGCCGCGGGGTTGATCGACGCCTCCATCGGACCCGTGGCAGACTCCCCGTGTAACCCACGTGAATGCCGGATGGCTTCTTCTGCAATGAACTCGTCACGCTGGTAAAACACCAGCCCCTCTCTCCTCTCCCCACCCCACGCCTCCGTCGACAGTACCACATATCCCGTCTCCTCCTCCTCCTCCTCCCTCCCTCCTCCCATGCTCAGCGCCTGCAATTCCAGTCAGCCCATCCACATCCACAAATCCGTCCTAAATTCACCTCCCGCGTGGCCTTTGGCGACCTACAGAGCTGAGCGTCAACATGCGACATCAGCTCACTCTGACTCCTCATTGCCCGCCACCACTCCTTTCCCACTGTGCTTCCCATCGGCGTAACCCTGCATTCAGCGGAAATTGGTCGAGCTGATCGCCGAACGTGTCCTTCAGCCTCGTCGCCTTGGTGCATCTCTGATGTTGATCCATGCCTCGCCCCCGCGCACAACATTTGCAATTGCGTGATAGACCGTCGTAGATCTGGCAACGGCAGTGGCTCGGCTCTCGGGTAAAGCGGCCCATCCGGTATGTCGACGCCATCTATCCAATACGTGCTTTCATATAGCCCCATCAGGTCTTCGTGCGGAACAAGGCAGCCCTCGGTCAGCGACAGGCATTGGAGAAACCTGGTTGCCACGGTCGATGCACAGGGCTCAAAAACGAGGACTTTCTGAAGCGGCAGATCTCCAGCAGGAACTAGACCAGGATCTGTACAATCGTCGTCGTATCCTTAACCTGCTCGTCACAACGAGGGGCTCACCGTTGCATGTCATTACAACTGGCCTTTGGCAGCATTGAATGAATTCAATAACAGCAGGCCAAAATCCTGCATCTTCTTTGAATAATATGTCCACTTCCTCTAGGAGCACAAGCGACTGCCCAACGATCGGTCTCGATCCATCAGACTCACCCTGGCACATCCCGGAGATCGCCGCTTCGTCTGATGAGACCATCTCTTCGTCTGGCGGCAGTGGTTGTAGTTCATCCCTCGGACTGTCAACTTCTACACTGATAGGCTGGTCTTTAGTCCCCGCCTCCTGTGTTTTGGCAAATTCAGTGGATTGTCCCGTCTTGCTCTTGGCCAGATAGCCTCGGAGTTCCATGGGCTCCTTTGCCTCTGATTTAGTCGTCTTCGTTGGCACATGCCTATGAACCCTCTGGACGATATGATTCCTGCCTACATCTCCGATGAGATGATCCAAGTTTGCACCGTTGCGCCTTCCAATACCAGGATACACCTCGAAAATCTCCCATCCCAACTCCTCTGCACAGGCGTAAACCGCGGCAGTCTTCCCACAGCCAGGGGGTCCAGTTATTAGGAGGGTATTGGTCAGATGGTCGGCAAAGTTGGTTCGAGCAGGTTCCTGTAATTGGGACGTCGTATGCTTGATTTCCGTAGCAGGGACGTTCGATGCACCTTCGTGGACGTCACTTGTGTCGCGTCTGTGGAGCCGAGTAAGAGTGCGTTGACAGAATGCGAGCTCGTCCTCGGAATCCTCAGGAGGGTCATCAGTTTGCTCTTCATCCGCGTCGCTAAAGACCACGAAGTCATCCAGATCATCATCCGAATCTACTCTTCTTTTCTTGTTGCCTCGTTTCCTGGTTACGGCTCGAATAACGCGGGGTCGCTTCATGCCTCGTGGTTCGACCCGCTTCAAAGTACTTTTTTCTTTCTTTTCTTTGGCTGTGGCACCCTCCGACACTGGCTCCTCTGGCCGGCGATCTCGTAAACGTAACTCGAGCGCACTAAGCCAATCTCGTAGATAGATAGCGTGTTGCTCATTACCCAGCACTTCGTTCGCACGTCTGGGACGAAAACGACGAGTCCACGTCTCGGCATGGCGTAATGGGATCCTGTCTTGATGAACGGATATTCGCGCGAAAGCGGGATGTGATTCCGTGTAATCACGGCTGAGGGATTGAAGGTACTCTTCGCACTGCTGGGGTGTCAAAGACCGGCGGATATGGCTCAAAGGAGTTGAGGGAATATTATCCAGCTGCTGCCATTCTTTGAGGAAGTCCAGTGTTCCTTCATTTGACGGACGGAAACTTGGGAATACGCTACGCTTGAGGGGTGCTTGACCAGAGGTGTAAGAATGCTGCAATCCTCGAACATGCTGCGAACATGAACTAGGGAGAGGCGCAGCATCCCCTAATCCCGGAGCCCGCTTATTCGACTCCTTATTCTTGCTTGTTTTGTGCGGGCGCGTGTGCTCGTGTGTCCCGGCATGCGGCAAGCTCGTGGCACTCTCACAGCAGCGAATATTGAGAGCTACCGGAGAGGGGGGAGGTGAATGTGAAGTCGCGTGGCTGGATTCTGAACGAGGAGATAGCAGATGAGTGGATGATAAAGGTGGTTCCGTCGACAAATCTATGTCGGAGGAAATATCAGTGACATCTATCACCTCCGTATTATCCACGCTGACAACCGTCTCTGGTAGTCTGTCTGGCACGGTGGAGACCTTCGTGAAAATGGGAAATAGCTGGCCTGTGCATCGAAATATTGTTTGGAGCCGGGATAGACCACGATAAACTCACGCACTTGGTTTGGGCCGTCTACATCCTTGTGTGGGAGAATGGGGATCGGCCGCTTGGGGAGAAGGGAGTACCGGGTCGGTGTGCTCGGGGTGTAAGTCTTGCACTTTCTCAGTAGAGCCAGTGGTGGAGTTTGTCCTCTGAAAGAGATCCTTCAGGGTCGTTTGTGTTGCTGCCTGACATGAATGGTGGCCTAGTGAGTTACACGATACAAAAGCGTACGGAAACGTTACCCGTTGGACTTTAACTTGACCGCCTGTGGTTCTTGTTCTTCGCTTTTCCGGCATAGTGATGGTGGATAGTAGCCCGCGCTGTTCCAAGCCGCGGTTGAGTGTGTTACTGTGATCGAACCTGGCACGCGTCCAAGTGGGAGCGCGTTGCGTGACATGTCACACGCATGTGGTCCTGTGACCGAGGAGTAGTCAAGTTCAAAGCATCGAGACAGACTTCAATTGATCAACTTGATGTCGGACGATCAGGACACTGGACAGCGGCCTCCCACCAGTAAGGAGCTATTTAAATGGATATCCAGGGAGTATTTCGGTAAGTCAACTCCTCCTCATAGGTGGGGTGGTTAAACCCACTGGCAAAGGTCAGATATGAACGGCTCATCATACCGCGTCCTTGATCACCCGCCAACGCCCCTGGAGTTTGCTAGGCTTGTCCATTTATCGAGATCAGTGGTAATCAGGGGTATAATCTGATCCACTTTGTGTCATTCCAGCGGGGGTAACGCGCTGTTTCTCAGGGGTAGAGTTTCCTGCTTTGACAAAATGGACAGACGACTATCTTGTTCAAAAAATGGGGGATCAGTCTGTCTCAGTTGCGGTGACTCCAGATGGGTATGACATAATCATTCGCGACTACGTCCCAGACGCACGGTTGAACAACAGCAAGTCGAGCAGATGCAATCACCCGCGCCCCGGACGGAAAGCTATACTTTGCCGAGCCGTTCACAGACTCCATGACCCTTGGTGACCTTCTCAAGAAGTTGCGTTCAGGTAACTCGTAGTCATTTTCATTCTGGTTAACATGATCGGACCATGCCACGCTTCAGATGAAAAATACGTCCATTATCTGCAATCGCAGAACGGAAATTTGTACTCGCTGGATTTCTTCTCTAACGGAGAGGATGCCTCAGAGCTCGCGGCCCTGCGAGCGGATGTCCCTTCCGAGGTCAACTTTGTTCGTGATGCACTGGGTTCGTCATCGGTTCGTGACGATGTCTTCCAATTATCCTGAGAAACCGACCAGATCGTACACCCGACGCCGTAAATCTGTGGATCGGAGGCAGCGACAGCGTTACGAGTATACATAGTGGTACGGACCCAGCAATATCTCCGCTTTCTAGGCGTGATCGGAGGTGTGTAGACCCTTATGAGAACATATACACTGTCGTCCGTGGTACCAAACACTTTACGTTGTTGCCACCAACTGAAGGATGGTGTCTGCAAGGTTTGTGCTACACGCCATCTTCATTTCGTTGCTCATAGAAGCAGAGAGGTTATACCCGCATGGTGTGTACACCCGCACTGATGCGGCTTCAGAACTCTATCTCCTTCCATCATACGAGGCTCCACCCGTGCGGTGGTCCTCGATCCCAAACCCTGACCTTCCAGACGCATTGCCGCCAGAGGCTCACCCGATACACATTACGCTGGCTGCGGGAGACACCCTGTACCTCCCTGTTGGCTGGTGGCACTTTGTCAGACAGTCGGGCGATGTTACTATCGCATTAAATTGGTGGTATGACGCGGAGCTCCAGGGGATCAATTGGGTGTGGCTGAATATGCTCCGGGGGGGCGATAGTGTGCCCCAGGGAAATTAATGAAAGAGATCTCCTTTTGTCACGCGCGTGTCACGTCACATTTCCCTGTATTCCGTGCCATCTATTATACAATTACCTAGGCTCGCAATATGGGCAAGGACAAGAGCGAGAAAAAAGAGAAAAAGAGAAAGGCAGAGGAGGTAGCGGGTGCGCCGGCTGAGGTTGTAGAAATCGAGGATGCGCCCTCGGTGCGTTTCCTGACCATCAAAATGTGTGCTTCACAGTCTCACCTAGGTCCAGCCTACGAAAAAAACAAAAAAAGACAAGGAAGAAATTGTTATCCCCCTCGAGGACCTTTCTCCCATTGCGCGCCCTCTTGCGCAGAAAAAGCTAGTAAAAAAGTTGTACAAGACGATCAAGAAAGGTGAGGTCCTGAACCGGCGATTCCATGCTCGTGCATGTTGATTCTTGCATGCTGTCGTCAGCATCCAAAGCTAGGCAGGTCAAACGTGGTGTAAAAGAGGTCGTGAAAGGTATCCGCAAAGGAGAGCAAGGGCAAGTGATCCGTTCCGTATCGCTTGAGACACTCGCGCCATTTCATTGCCAGGTTGCTTGTTCTCGCTGCTGACATAAATCCCATCGACATCATATCCCATCTTCCTGTACTCTCCGAGGACGCGCAGATACCCTATGTATTTGTGACATCCAAAGAAGAGCTTGGGCACGCCAGCTCTACAAAGCGACCGACGAGTTGTGTTATGGTATGTCCAAATCTGAAGCGCAAGGCTCAGAAGAAAGACGGCGGGGACGGCGGTGAGGACGATTACCGGGAACTGTACGAGGAGTGTCGTCGGGACGTAGGGAAACTTGATGCCAAGGTCGTTTTCTGATTTCCCGCAGTTAATACCGACGTATCCTGTCTCTTTTGATAATAATGTGCTCGGCATGTCAACGCCAACATGTAATTTGTCTGCGAGCCTGGGGCAGCCGTAACCACGATACCATCGAATACGTTTGCTGTAAATTGCGGGATTCTCACGTTCACACACATTTCTTTCCGCTTACCAGTCTTCGATCTCTCATTCTCAGCCATGCCCGCGTCGAAAGCCAAGACTGCTTCTGCCAATGGCTCAGCATCTGGAAAAACAACGACCCAAGTAACTCCAGCAAGCACTGTCCCGCCATCGCCAGTTTCGAAGTCTTTAGACCGTGCGGTGACAAATAGCTCAGGGAAACCTGACAAAAATGCTTATGACGCGGAGCAGGAGAAACTCAAGTCCGAGATCGAGGCTCTACAGGCTAAGCTTGTGCGTTGCACTTCTGTTGTCATCGGTGCAGTGGCCGATCGTATTCTTCACAGGGCGCCGTCCGAGAGAAAATATCGTTGGCCACCAAGCCTTCGGGGAATGACAGACGGAACGAGCTCCGTGCGGAGCTCGACAGCATACGCGAGCAACAGTCTTCTTACAAGACTTCTAGAGGGAGGGTCCTCGACCAACTCAAGGCTTTGCAAGATGGCATACAAAAGAAGGTACATTTAGACGTGTTGCTTCCTTGAGTGTCGGCTTAATGTGAACAAATACTTCAAGACGAAGGACTTGCAAGCCGCGCGGGGCAAGACACATTTCCGAACTGTTGCCGAAGTTGATGCTCACATCACGTACGCTAATCCTGTGACTGCTTTTCAACTGGAATCGCTAATTTCCTCGCCCAGGAACCTGGAAAAACAGGTGGAATCCGGCAGTATGAAGCTTGCTGATGAAAAGCGTGCTCTTCAAGAAATCTCACAGGCCAAACGGACCCGAAAGAGTGTAGAAAGCTTCCAGGCCTCCCAGGATTCAATCGACGCGGACTGGAACGCTGCCGATGAGCTTCGCCAACAGCTAGATGACCCAGAGTCCAAAGCCATCTCCGATCGTTACGACGCGATCAAAGCAGAACTAGATGAACTCAAGAAGGAGTCAGACGAAGCATATGCTGGCCGCACCAAGCTCTTCGAAGAGCGGGACAATGTGCAGGCTCAGATAAACGCCCTGTTTAACGAGAAGAGAGCCTCCGCGCAACAGTTCCGAGAAGCAAACGACCGCTACTGGGCGAAAGTCAACGAAGATCGTGCTCGTCGTGCTGAGAGGGCTCGCGCGCAGCGTGCCGCTGAAGAAGCTCAAAAGAGGTTGGAACATGCTCAACGGTTACGAGAGGAAGCATCCCTGCCAGCATATCAAGTAGAGATCGAAGATTGCCAAACATTGATCGACGCTCTTTCAGGCAAGAGTTCTGACACCGCCGTGCTATCCACTTCGTCGTTACCTGCGAAGGGTGAAGTGGTTGGCGTGCCTAAGCTCGAGCTAAGGCAGGTGGAAGCTACCAATGACGGCCTTGTGGTGCGCAAGAAGAAAGGGGAGGAAGAGGAGACATACTTTGCGGGAAAGGGAAAACGAGGAAAGAAGGACAAAATACCCAAGACTGCACAGGAAACGGACGCCCTCAAAGCTCTTCCCTTCGGTACTATTACTGCACTTTCCAAGTTCGCGATTCCTCTCCCGACTACCGCGGGCGATATTCCACGTGTCATCGAGGACCTGAAAGCGAAGAAAGCGTGGTACGAGGAGAATCAGGCGCGTGTAACAGCGGAAAACGTCGCCAAAGCAGAGGCGCAAATACAACGCCTCACGAGCGCGGCAAAGCCAGAATACCTAGTCGATGGTCCCCAAGCATCGGTCGACTCGAATGGTAATGCGGATACACCGCTGGAATCGGTATCCACCCCAGTAGAGAACAAATTAATTGATGATGAGGCGGCTGGCGACGCGGAGGTTGAGGCGGAGTAGAGGCAGGATCAGACGCTACAGTACCGTTCGCATATCATTAAATCTCAGTGCTACTTATATCAGGAAACCACTCTCGTCCGATCGCAAGTAAAGGAACACTAGTATTATTCAGGTCAAGGCCTTTACAGTAGTGGGCACAACTTTTTGAAAAACAAACGGTCGATACAAATACGGAGCAAGGTAGTAATAAATGATGGGTCGAGAAATGTGGTCATATATACTTGCAGACTATGTTAAATTTTCTGCACAACCCAGCAAACGACGGAAAGTATGGTTTATGCTGGTCATTTGATCAGGACGCAGCCTCTGCTTTAATAGTTTCGGTTTCGCGCTCTGGCTCGCTAGCATTACCAGGCAAACTCAGATCTTGAGTCGAAAAGGGTGCGACATCGAAGGTATTCGTCGTCGCGTACTCGGAGAACGCAAGGCCAGCTTGATGGACCGAAGGTATCGAGTCCTCAGGGGTAACTGAAGTATCCATGTAGTTTAGTCCCCCATATGCATCAGAATTGAAGCCGGAAGCTGAGGCGTCCAGCGCGCCAGCAGGGAATGGGTCCTGTTGCAATGCGGCCAACATACTGGACGTTGTCGGAGTGTGGTTCATAGCGTGTTGTGGGCGAGCCTCAGAGGGAGTGAAGCTCTCTTGTCCAGCCATGGGTGAAAGGGAAAAGAATTGTTGCTGGATTACTGGTTCGACAGAGGCAGCCACGGAATTGGTGGACAAAGCAACATTCCGCAAGACGTTTACCGCGATCCAGTCACTATGCATTCGTGAGTAATACTTCAGTGAAAAGGGGGTAAAAGGAGAACTGACTCGAGGAATAGTTTCATTATCTGAAAAGCGCCGAATGCAGGATCACTCCTGATAGTCTGGCGCAGAATGTCAGATTCACACCAAGCAGTTTGGACAATAAATAAATAAAACTTACGAGATCCCTCATAACCTGGCTAGTCACATATCCCCAGCGAATGAGTACACTACGAGGACTCATTGCTCCTCTGTCGTCGCTAGCTCCAATGCGCTGCTCCATGAGTCTCTCTGTGCACTTATCAGCCCACGCCATCACTTCTCTGACGGGCTCGTTGCTCTTCGCAAGACTATCCATCATCGCAACGAATTCCACCTCAAGAAGTTGGACGAGATCTTCGTGTCGACAATTACAAACCAAGGCCGATTGGTTACGAACGGATTCAAAATCTACTTTCTGCCAAGATCGACGCATCTCGGCGAGCTGTTTTTGATTGGTGAGAACCGTGTTTAAAGCTTGCGTGACTTGGTAGATGTCCACGAATCGCACTATATCAATAACGTCAATTGAGCAATGTCTCGCCGTTCACGTGAGTGTACACGTACAGACTAAATGCCCAAAACGTGCCCCCAACTCAACCTTGGGCTCAACGAACGTGGTCCCGTATCCTTCGAGAGCGAGGAGGAGAATCTTCTCCATCTGGCTGGCAAGTTGGCGCAAGCTGTTCAAAGAAGCCGTGGGGAGAGGGGAGAGCATCTGCGACCTGAGGAACTCCAGTATTTCCTATGCACGATTGAGCAGCAGCACAGAAGCATCATGTTGCCGACTTACATCATACACAATCGCATCGGCCTTGGCCATCAGTCCCGCAATCGCGGGTGCATGAACAACCTCACGGTGAGTGCCTGTCAAGGTCGACCAAAATCCCCTGAGATGCATCTCGAACTGATCAAATCGGAAAGCGCGGGCGCTCTCCAGGACTGCATCCAGGTGGTCTTGGAACCAACCCCATACTTCTCTCCCGGCAATACACTGGGCGGAAGCGGAACTAGCTCCGATGGCTTCCTCGATGGACGGGAAATGGGGCATATGGCGGACTGAGAGATGTTGTTGCAGTTGGACATATTGACCATCAGCATTGGGGGCGAGGGTTAACGTGGGCTGCGGTGCGATACTGGTCTCTGGTTGGCTGGCATGTCGACGGATGGGAGTGTGACTGGGATAAGAGTTACTCCTAGCCAGGACCTGGGCTTGTGATGATAGGCTGCCTACGGTCGGTGTCTTATCGCTTATATCTTCGAACGTGATACTGCCTTTGAGATCTCCTGAGAGAACAAGGGAGTTCCGCTTGGAAGCGCTGGACCCTTCAGAATCATCATCATCATCCTCGTCCGAACGCTCCTCGCCCTTGTTTGCGTTCTCCCCCGACTCCTGCGCAGCACGAGCAGCGTTGATGGATGATTGACCTGCGTTGTTGTTTGACTTGCGGATGTAATCTTGCAAAAATTCGGCTTCCGCCGAAGTCGCGGGACGAATGCCACAGTCTGCCAGAAAAAGACAATCAATAAATTTTCCGATCAACATCTGATGGGGGGGATTGTAAGACACGCACAATGGTATTTGCTATTCCCGCGAACACCCAGACGCCTTGTTTTGATAGTGGGGAAACAGAGTCTGATGGCCTTGCCGAGGGTCGCAGTGTTAATGTGAGGGATCTGGTACTGGTCGCAAACCCTGCGGTATGAAAAATAAAGGCCCTGGCGTGGTACATTCCCGTCAGGGTAAGGTGCATAGTTGGCTGTTAGCCTGGAATGTAAAATTGTGAGAATTGGAACACGGGAAGGGAAGTACAGGAACAAACCAAGCCTGAACGAAAATCTGCTTCGCTCGGTCAGAAGCACTGGTTGTGGTTGCGACCCGTACGTTCGCTGCTAATTTCTGTAGGGCATGATCGGGGCTGATGGACATCCTGCCGAAAATGCCTGCAGAGTGTCTAGGTTCTTGATGATTAGTGGGCATTGGTTGACCGGGCCCATACATGGTAGAATAGTCGGGGGTGTTGCCGAGAAACATGGTGAGGTCGTCGGTTTCGCTCGAGGAGGAGTGGACGCTCTCTGTATCACGAGGGTAAGGAGAAGCCGCAGCACGGGCCCTGAGATGGGTCTGGCGAATATGGCCCTTAAGCGCGGGATTAGTCATATTACTGTTCGGAGGAGATTGACAAGGGGACATGTCTGCAGAAGGGAGCGAATACACAGAAGGGTGGCGTACAGGATCGCTGCCGAGGTAGGCGGAGGAGAGACGATACAGGTCGTCTGAGGGAGGGGGAATGCCGGGTGGCATGCGAGGGACGATGTCCTGGGACGAGTGGGGGCGGGAATTAGGTGAATGGGTAGAGGTTGAGGAGATCGAGGTTGAGCGGGAATGAGGGTGGCTGGGTGGCAAGAAATCAAAGGGGACGGTTGAAGAGATTGTTTGAAGATTTACGGCAGCCATACGAGCGGAGGGAGAAAGAGGGTGTTGAGCTGGGGATTTGACCGACGCAGCGAATAGGCGGACCAGCCGGTGGAAGGGGAAAGAAAAATGAATAGAAGAAAAGTGGCGGGGAGGGAGCGAGGGCTGGCCAGGGAGGGGAGAGATAATAAAGCAGGACTACCCCGTAGGCCAAGACGAAGAAGAAGACAAGTAGAGAAAAGAGACAAGAGCGCGTGGGGAGAGGAGAGTAGCGAGTAGCCGTTTTGCAGCTGTGACGAGATCGCAGGGACTGGTGCACGGTCGGTGGTCAAGGCAACGGCTCCCCGCGGTAGCACTCGTCAATATCGTATGTACCTATCTTTTTTTTTTTTTTCTCGTACCTGCCCTTTATCCCCACCGCCTCCTTCCCACACCCTCCGTCCTCCCTTGCTCGCAGCAGTTCGTTACCCCTTCCATCTATCATGCTGTACCACACCGCTCCTTCCCCGAATCAACACTGCCAGCCATCGCCTCCCTCTCCCATTTTTATCAACGGAACCCAGTCCCGTACCCAGTCCTTGCAATACACAAGCGTGATCAGATCTGCTTGCCCATACCCGAGCGGCGTCCACAACGCATTCATCGGGATTCCAGGTCGATGTGGCTTCTGTCAGACGTGGCACCTCTGTCGATTCGTCATTCCGATCTATACGTCTCACAGCCCCGTCGGGGAGTCCCGTTACACTGTACGCAATGACCCACCATGTGGGTTGTGCACTACGGAATGATTGACGTTGACAACTGCATAGCGGTCATAACTGATCGAGTTAAGCAGATCAGAGAAGTATGCGATCGATGTCTCAAACGTACGAATGTTTTGGATGTGACGAGAAAGGTTCGCTCTCCGTCCCTGAAACAAGCAGGACGTCACCTAAAAAGGAAGGGCTGTCACAATTTCTCCGCCGACATTGTTCCCTCACACGGTCAATGTTCTGTGCCGTTTAAACCTTTTAAGGACATATATAGAGCAAGTGACTCCGTAAATAATCCATCTTGGAAATACAAACTCAGTTCAACTTATGGATATCACTGATTGTGTTTTTGTTGCCATCCAAACAAGTACTCATGCGTTCTATGTATGGCAGTTGGTTTCACCCGAGGGGGTATATGTCGGACCTGATTCCAGTGTAATGACATTTACAAAAGTCCAAGTTGAAAACAGCACATTTCCATACCATATCTATCACCCAGACTGGTGATGATTAGACGTTTGGCTGCTTACCTGCATGTGGTGAGAATGGAATACTTCCAGCTGCTGCGTGCAAACTAGTCATGGCAACAATTACATCAGGAAATTCACATTTGTCATATAAATGTTCCCTCTGACGAATTTTCAATACGCTTGCATGCTTCGCAGTACTGTCCAGTAACATTTGGTTATTCGAATATCCACCACCCAGAAGCCATGCAAGCAAGGGCACGAGAGGGAGTAACTTTACATAAGCATGATCGAAACACTGTTTACCGCTACTCGTCTTCCTCCAAGTCAGAATCACCAAATAGACAAGGTCCGTCGAACGTTATGTCGATGTCTGGCTCAGCTACGACTGTTCCAGCAATAATGGCGAGGGGGGACGAAGATGGGGTATGTTCATTCTGAGTGCAGTGGATCACTGGGATCGGAGGAACCTCTTGCAGCGTACGTACGTGGCTATAAGAGTCGACCTCGCCGCGAGTAGTGGAAGGAGGCCCCGCATCGAATAGCGGCCGCGCAGAGGCGCTGGCACACGGTGAATCGGGAGTGTCGACTGCCATACGACCATCTGAATTCGGTACTTCCAGCTCCGCGATCTCGAGTCTAGGAGGGTCTGCGCCGGATGCAGCGTGAATATCGTCTAGAGGCTCGTCATCGATCTTCGTTTCAAAAGAGGTGGCATCAGAAGAATGTGCATTACAGGTGCCTGATGTCTCGGGCGAAACATAGCCGACACCTTCCCTGTCCTTTGTGAAGTTGATCTTGACAGACTGCGCTGCGGATGGTTCGGGAGGCTGGAGCTTCAATATTCTGTCGATCGTTTCCCAAGGATGAGGATCAGATAAGAAATCGATCGAGATGCTGCTTGGTACATTGTCTTCAGTAACTTCCTGATTCATCAAGACCTGAATGGAATCGCGTCCGTATTCAGACGGAAACGAGTAGCGGAAGTCATTGTTGCCGGTTGGGAGGAAATCGTGGTTATCATCGCAGCGTGTCGTACGGGATTGTTCGTGTTGGGGTTTCTCTTCGTCCGAGCTAGTGAATGATGAGATTGTGGATTGAACATCATCCACGGGAATGGAACCTTCGCGGACAGAAAAGATCCGCGATTGCTGACGAATAGAACGTAACGATGATGCGTCAACATAATCGTCTTCTCCGGAATGGTGGTTTGATTGTCCGAACCGAGTAGCGGCCGAAGGTGACGTATCAAGGTCGAGAATTAAGTTATCTGATGTCTGCGAACTGGAAGGGAGGGGAGATGACTGAGGGAGTGGACCAACGGCGTCTGGAAATGTACTGGGTTTCTCGAATTCGCGATCTTCGGTACGAAAGAACGGATTGGCCCCTGTGAACAATCGCACTTCTGAATTTGCTGAATCATCGAAAGTGTCCCATGAGTTTACACCACATATCCTAGAAGGAGAATCGGGCGATAAAAGAACATTACTTTCTGTGGGCTCATATCTCGAGTTTAGGTTAGCTTCAGGAGGACCCATGTGTTCGCATTTTGATGTTTGAGAGTAGGACACTGCGGGGTCAAAGGCGTGCCTCAATGCTATTTCTGAGTGCTGGGTGTTTGGGTCCTGTAATCGGAGCATGAGTGTTACTGTGAGTGATGACCTTCGATCATTGTACTTCAGGGTCAAGATGAGCTTCTGTTGGTCGCCTGACTGTCACAGGAGTTTGCATACGCTCGATATATGCGGTTTCTTTAAGCTTCGGAGTATTGATTCCGATGAGATTCGGTTGTTGAAGGATGCGATCAATGGCAGCTCGCATGGACATGTCTTCTCCGCGAATATATCAACGGACAGAAGACGAGGGAGAGAAAATACACACGATCCGAAATATCAAGTGCACCAAGAACTTTAGATGGTTTATTGCGTTGCGTCGTGCTGTTCGGCAATGTTGTGGAATACAATCGGTCTCTGCTGAAGACTTTAATTGAAGACGTAGCACCCAAGTCCGTGCTAGCACCATGACGCGCGTGCGCGAGCGTGATCTCTGGCAGAACGGATGAAAGCGTCGGTGCGCTTGGATGAACGCGGTTTTCTTGCGTTATACACAAAGCAGATGCAAGACGCTGCTTTCCGAAATAGCGCCTCTGTGCACGTCCGACGACGTCCTTTGACTTTGCTCGAGCGGTGTTTCTGGCAAATGCGTTTTATATGTGAGACAGCAGTAGTCTCTAGCGGGAGGATTGGACCTTTTCCCACCCATGTAGTTAGCCCCAACCATTTTTGCCAAGACTTCGACACCAAATGTCTAATGTAGGCTGGGGCCTGACTAGAAGCGCACTTGTCACAAGGTACTGACTTCTGAGTGCTGGGAGTTGTCGCCAGTCGTGATTGTGAACGATATATCGGGCAGAGTCTGACGACCCAGCCTGCACAAGACGATTTCGGAATGCCGTAGTGGTCCGGAATTCTTCGGCATATAGGTGGTGTTTGAATATGTATCTCCGACTGAAACTGACCCATCTGGTAGGTTCTGTGATTCATTGCAATTACTCATTGGCTTCGTCGAAAAAGGGAAAAGAGGGAATGCATTAGCGAACAAATAATGTTCCATGAAATTGTAAGATGACACGCTGGAGGCTTGAGGAGGATGGCGGAACTTGTATGTATGACGAGACGTCTCCCAGATTCAAACTCCGAACGTCTCCCATTTTTGCAGCTTTACAAATGTTCTGAAATGGTTGTAGGAGCTGCATACCTGCAGTCGGGCAGCATTGACCTCGTCGACATCGGTACGATAATACACCATGGTATGAGTCAATTAATATTCCGTTCAAGCCATCAATTATTGTTCAATAGACACTGGTTGAAAGTTACGAACCTCTTGCATCAAATGCTGGGGAGGAACACGGTGTTGACGCGGAGGAAAGCTCACCATTCGAATCTTTACTAGAACGCCGACGCGGAGTCGTGCTTAGAACCTCACAGGGCGGCTCCCTGTTTATCCATGCTGATGGGAACTCATATTCATTCTCTTACGGTCCACGTGGAGTTGCTGGTCTTCTACGCAATCGCTACGCCGCTGGTTGTGCAATATTCGCATCCATAGGCGGTCTGTCTTTCGGATACGACCAGGGTGTCATTGCTAATGTCCTTGTGATGAGAGACTTCCTAGCTCGGTGGCCAGTAGGACCTTGGGAAAAGGGAGTGATGAGTACGTTACCGCCTACTCTAGAGCGCATACACCCCGTGAATTTGTGTTCATTGCAGCTGCGGCTCTAGAGCTGGGTGCTCTGTTCGGTGCTCTATCCTCCGGCATCATTGCAGACAAGTATTCTAGGCGACATTCTATCTTCTTAGCTTCAGGCGAGCCCGGTTTAAACTCTAAGGTTTCTCTTTACTTAACAAATTCTGTAAGTTATATTTTGCTTTGGTTCCGGATTGCAATCTGGTGCCCGTAGTCTCAATGATTTGATTATTGGAAGAGCTGTCGGTGGATTTGGCGTTGGAGCACTAAGGTAATTCCCCAGGCTCGTTCAACGTCCCAAATGTTGACTCCAAAAAGCATGTTATCCCCGCTTTACATGGCAGAGATCAGCCCTCCCGAGCTCCGGGGATCACTTCTGGCTATCGAACAACTCGCTATTGTCCTCGGAGTCGTTTTCGGATTTTGGATTGGATTTCTTACCCGTGATAGTGAGTGCAATGCATGATATTTTCTGAACTAATTCATTTGGAGATAGTTTCCGGCTCGGCATCTTGGAGAATTCCTCTCGCACTTCAATTTCTCCCTGGCGTATTGCTCTGCCTTGGATGCTTCTTTCTCCCACCATCTCCACGTTTTCTCATTTTACGTGGGCGGTTGAATGATGCAGCGCGCTCTCTTGCGAAGCTTCGCCTTCGGACGCCCGAAGAAGCCACTCGTGACCCTCTCCTTCAGGTATCTCAGATTCTTCCTAAATGAACTAAAGTGACACGTGGTTCTTAGCTCGAATTGCTGGAAATGCAAGTAAATGTCGCTCTTGTTCACCGTGGTACAGGCGCCAAGGATGGTGGGATCATGAGTGGCTGGAATGAGCTATTCCACTCACAGTATCTTGCTCGAACCCTCATTGGGGTGATGATGATGTTCTTCCAACGTGTGTGGCAATCATTTATTTCCTTGACATAATGTTCACACAATGTCAGAATGGAGTGGGATCAATGCTTTACTGTACTATGGTCCCACCCTAGTAGGAAATATTGGATTGACAGGGGAGAGGGTTACTCTCCTCGTTGCTGGTGGCATTGGAATTGTTCAGGCTATTTCTGTTATACCTGCGATATTATATCTGGATCAATGGGGTAGGTGGCTACCACTGCTGTCTGGTTGGCTCTTGATTTATCATTTGCAGGACGAAAACCCCTTTTGAAAGGTAGCAAACACACTATCCTTCAGGTTTGACTGTTTTACAAGTTGCTCCTTAGGGGGTAGTGCTGTTATGACCATCTCACATTGTTTGATTGCCATATTGGTACAGTATCATAGTGTATTCTTTTTTCTTTGAACCACTACTGAAAATATTCCAAGATTCTTCAATACAAAGATGATTGGCCTTCACACCCCAGTGCTGCATGGCTGGCAGTAATGTATGTCCAATTAAATTCACCATGCATGATATTGTAACTCACTGACATACTTTGGTGAATTGAACAGATGTGTCTATACTTTCACTGCAGCATATGGGATGAGCTTTGGTCCAATTGGATGGGTCCTTCCAAATGAGGTCTTTTCATTATCAATGCGAAGTAAAGGTGTCTCTCTGTCAACAGCTTCAAACTGGATCAATAACTGTGTGTCCTGACTCTTTTCCACGTTAAATAGTTGTCTGGTCATGATATTGATGAGTTGTTGAAAGTTTTCATTGGTCTAGTCACACCTCCAATGATGGAGATTTCCTCAGTGTATGTTGTCATTGCTTGCTCTTTGCTCTACATCTAGCATGAGCTTGACAACCATCATGTTAACCCCTGTCTAGTGCCACATTCATGACTTTTGCTTGTGCCTGCTTTTTAGCCTTCCTTTGGTCAAGCTATGTTGTACCTGAGACAGCAAATGTTTCATTAGAGGAGATTGACAATATATTCAACTCCTCAGCTTCAAAAGAAGATCTGCAGAGAAAGTTTGAGGTATGTCATGTTATATGTGAAGGTCATCCACTATGATACATTGACCATTGCTTTTAGCTTGAATGTGAGCTTGGAGTACATGACCTGATAGAGGAGTTAGTGGCAAATTGCAGCTGATGTCTGTAATTATTGATATTGGAAAATTAACACCTTAAATGATTGCCTGTGAGAGCATTTCTGAGAGTAAGAATCTGGTTCTTAATTTGTGTTGATTCCGGTAGGTGTCAGTTATTAGGTGTTTTGTTTAGTGTCACCAGAAAAGTCATCTGTGAAGACCATGCCCTCTTCGTTAAAATTCAAAGATCACAGTGGGACTACCCTTGTCAGTCAAGAGCAACAATTGTTCCTCAGCACGGGGACTGATATATGGACAACCTCTAAATCTTGTGCATGTTACTGTGACGCGACGAGAGCTACCATCTCGCATGCTGCAGAAAGCGTACAGGGAAAACCTCCCGCTCGTTAGTCGTTAGTCCCGATGCTACCGTGATTGGAATGCCTCGTTTTATCTACCTCAATCTCTTCACAGACAATCCCGATGGGTGGCATACCCTCCCTCCCTTGACTATCCAAGGGTTAATCGATCTACATGTTGCTGACGCGCTCAGTGCAAGTGATCACTGCCTCTTTTGATTAGTGAACAATGCTGATATCGCTTTCACAGCTCGCCCTTGCCAGACCTGCCAGTGCACTCAAATCATTCTCCCAAATGTATCACAAACGATCTGAGCCAACTGCTTCGCGAGCTGACCTACGGTTGCTGAATAGCCATGCCGCTCTGTCTGACCCTCACAGGGTTTCTTCGAGAACGTCGCGAGCGCTAGTATTTTGGACCCCCGAGAACTAGTACAGAAGCCAAGGACAACAGATCTTGCAGGGCGAAATCGATGTCAAGAGGAATCTCGCGCCGACGTTGTTCCCCGGATTCACAATCAACGTGCGCTGGCTAGCCTTGTAAAGTTGGTCAGAGCACCCCCTTGCTTGGGAAAAGGTGATAATCGCCGACCTCCCTGCACTAGGCGCACCAGTACGCTCGCACGGGCCACCAGAGTAGGTCCAAGAGCAGGCTGCAGTTTACAAGAAATCAGTGACTCGGGCCGTTGGAGAACGGGAAGTAATGATCCTTCCAGGAGGTATATGGCGAAAGCAATCAGAAATTTCGGGGTGCAATGATATCGAGGGTTGTCGTATCCTAACGTGTTGGCCTTTTATTCGCCTTTACTGGCTATTCTCAAGGTGATCGTTTCAAAGGTATCGTTCTCCCTTTTTGCTTGTTGTATCCCGGGCACCCGCACTCTCTATCAACTCTTCATCAGTTCGTGCCATGCGAATCATGATGCGATCGACTCTGGTCCATGACGCACAAAAAAGATGCCATGCATCTTCGTCTGTTTAGAGGTTATGAGACGCCTGACTCGTCATCTAGAAGTGCGTTTTTGTTCTCGATATGTCGAACCCAACAACGCGCCATGACAGACTAGAATGAGAGCCAAAGACCAGACACTGTCCAGGACGGGATCTCTTCGCAAGACCGCGGATCTTATAGGAAATGCCGATCCTCGCAGGCGGGTTTGACGATGGTGCACAAAACGGTGACGTGATGTGTGTGAGCATCCGGAGGAATAGGCCGAGGAGTTCTGGAAAGTACACCTGTGGAAGTGGGGTACGGTGAGTGATGGTATTTCAGCACATCAGCGCGGAATGGACGAGGGCTCTTGCGAGATTGCTGCACGCAATACGTGTCAGCCGACGGGAAGCAGAGGACTGGCGACGAAGGCGGCATGGTCAAGATTGCCCCATGCGAACGGGTTCACGCAAACCACATCCGAGTCAGAGTGATACCCTTCTCTATCGGTATTTATTCCGAGACGGACCATTGGGAGATCCGTGGTGATCACGAACCCGCCCGGCCCGACAGCATGCCGTATCGCTCTTGCGATACTTGCTACTTCTGCCTGTCCTGGATCTGACCAGCTCGATAGAACCGAGAGGCTCTTGTGAGTTGCGCACAAAAGGGGGGCCAAAATCAACTACACCCCTGGCGGGGTCAAAGTATGCATACAATACATACGTAGCATCCCTATTAACATGCGTGCCGAGACGGGTGATCCCGGATCTTGAAAGAAGGGGGCACGAGGTATTCACGAGACCCTGCGTGCGATTCTGTATCTGGGAATCGCTTCTTGTTGTGCTTCAACGCCGAGTGTATTTCCACCGTCTTCTTCCAAAAGATGTTTAGGTACTTTATTTGTGAGGAGGCCGTGGAGAGAGAGTCGGCGGAAAGTGACCCCAATCATTGTCAAGCACGTGGTAATGATCAGTAGTGACACTCCCACCAAACTACTTTCTGATGCCACGTATGTTGCATCAATCTTGACTGACGAATTTTCAATACCTTCACGTAACGAGGCAATATTTTTATATTTTTCTGCCAATATCCTACCGTTTTGGTTATTCACACTACGAAACCCACAGCTTGGGTTGGTGGATTGATCACAGGTGTAGCCGGCGATAGCATGATCCTCCGCGGCTCCGACAACAGTCAGACTTGAAACGAGACTCTGTCTACTGTCAACGGGAAAGGACAGCTGCCCCAAATAGCGTAACCCCACACCTGTATGTGTCCGTACTTCTCTGTACTTTCGGAGGACTTACTGCGCGTAGCATAAAATATTGCTCACATTTGGGATGTGCTAGAAGAGCGGCGTTGCCTTATTTGGGCGTTCGATCACGCGCATGTTGCCTCGAGGCTTCAAAAATCAATATTCATGGCCACCCGCACGCCCGCTTTCGCGATGATGAAACACTCCATTTTCCGGCGTGGAAGGCACAGCTTCAACTTACATCCGTGTGCTCTTTTTGAGCGGGCAAGGTCAGAAACTCGTGTCCCCGCTGATTCGTAATTCTCGAGTCTTTGAAGACTCATACACGCTGCTTGCCACGCCTTTTCAAGATCCTACAACACCCCCATACCGCGTGCTCGCTACAAATAAATTTTGCCTTAAGATGCGGCCATCACACCCTATTCCCCTGGACTGCCAATATCAACCATCTCGTCCCATTCAATCCTCTCAGCAACAAGCTTTGCGGGCACGCCAGCCGTCTCGCCGCAAACGACTCTCCACTCTCTCCATTTCATCCGTCTTTACAAGGTCAGCAATGCCCACCAGGTTTAATATTGTTCGAGCGAGTCTCTATAGTAAGTGTGCACAGTGCTTGCGAGCTTGCTATCGTAATCAGTTTCGCCACTCCAGCCGTCGTCTTGGCTTGGACCATAATATGTCTAGCCATCGCAGCTCACTTCCAGAGCCTACTTGTCATTACAGATCTAAGTATGTGCGCTTGTTTCGTCCAATGATCTACCGTCGCTCATCAACCACTCAGCCCGATTCGTACCATTTGCATTATTCGTTTGCAGCGCGAGCTTGCTGATCCTCCTCGTGCTGTGAGTAATCCTAAGTCAAGTTTGTGCATATGTTGACTCCCTTCAGCCTCGTCTGTACCGCTCTTCGCAACCGCAACCCCATTTCCACTAGAATAGAGCTAGGAAGTTTAGGTTTATTGGGAACCTTCTGGCTCGGTGCGTCTCAATCATGTCTTGTCATATTGTGCGCTCAAGTAGATGTAGCCCTTGGCGCATTTCTGGCCAGCTCTGACTCGGAGAATGCGGATGTTGAGTGCTTCTCGTCCGTAGATGGCTCACAAGTCGTCGACGTAGCTGGATGTACGTTTCTGGCATCTTTTTTAATACTATGGGAGTGCCAACTAGACATCTCAGTTTCTACGGAAACCTATCAAGCGCAGTATCGTGTTCTTGAGGCATTCTCCCTGTTCAATGTTATCCTGGGCAAGTGGCTTGCTTTTAGTTTCTACCTGTTTCTGAACGTTATCGTAGTATGGGGATTCCTTCTTTTCCTCCTCGGAATGGCCTTGAAGCACTACTATCGAGTGAACCGGAACGTGTGGTTCATCCCGGTTACGGCCTATCCCTGGTTCGGCCCAAGATCGAGTATGTCTAAGCTTCCAGCACCCATTAGCACTCGCTCGAGAGGCAGAGCCTACACCAGTGAGAAAGCCGATCCTGAGCTCTGGAGAAACGAGTCGCGCCGGAACGCCTCACGATACCCCAACTTGACATCAAGTGGACAAACAGTTCCCGTTCGAGCGCACACTGTAGACAACTACAAAAGAAACGCATCACCCCGGCGGTGACGGAGATGAACTTGACGTTTATTTCTAAGTCTTTCTGATATTTCGGCTAGACCACCTTTGATTCACGGTTTCCCTTGGGATGGTAACTTGATAGAAAATTATCTATGTACTGTAGTTCACGTTGGACGCGTTGAACCAGATGTAATCTAGAGTAACATAGCGGATGCTCCACAAGTGCTGATGGAGCATTTCAGCGGACTTTGAACAAGCATCTCCAATTAAAACTGCCCAATTTGGTAAGTACTGTGGCCCATTGCAATTACTCATTGGTCAGCCTCAAAAAAAAAGGAACAAAGGGAAGCATTCAAACGGTGTTCCATGAAATTGTAAGATGACGGGCTTGGGGCATGGCGGCACTCCAAAGAGTTCCGCGGATTTAAACTCCGAGCGTCTCTAATTTTGGAAGCGATACAACGTTTTGAAATGGGTTGTACCGTGCTGCTGCCGTCTTCCATGCGTTCCGTTCGAACTCCGCTATTAGGGAAGACGTATGGTTCGACTTGAGCCCAAATATGCCGAAAGTGCAAACGTTCGAACGATTCTCAGGAGTTTTGACCAGTTTCCCATAACACCCCAACCTTACGACTGTAGACGAGCAACTTGAATTACTTTGAGAGCTTTTTCGCCCCGATGACTATCCTTTTCGCCAATCTGAGGCTCATAGGCTACCGTACGTGTGGTGCTTTGTCTTGCAGTTCGAGCGATTTACATCAGACTAGTGTTCGTGTTCTGCCTCTCTGGGGCTGTACTCGGCTTGGCAGGCAATTTTGCAGAGCTTTTCTTGCCAAACATCAATCGTGGGTGCATTCACATTTATCTTTATCCTCTTTCATGACACTGATTCAACCAGATGACTTTACCATCTTCTCGCTCGTCGTGCCAGCAACGACGATCTTCGTATTCTTTCTTCTGTAAGCTGATCCAAGTCGCCGTATCTCCTCTGTTCAAGCCTTGCGCAGGTTACAGTTCGCGCAACCCATCATTGAAGTCCCCGCTCACTTCATTCTGGGGTTCCTATGGTTAGGTGTGTGTTTTTCTTTTGCTACACGCACCTTGTAGGGTGTTCACTTCGGTTCAAAAAGCTATGGGTGCTTGGTCTGCGTAAGCCTATCATTGTGCGGACGATGGGCAGTCGAATAACACATTACAGTGATATCATCGGCTATGTCCAATGCTATGCGCTAGCCGGTCAGACACGACCAACGAAAAATGCAACGAGTAAGCTTCTAGTTGATGTGCCCGCATGTTCACAGACACTGATCGTAATGGAAACTCAGTGTCTGCAGAAACTTACTGTTATGAAATGAAAGTGATCGAGGCACTTTCATGGGCGATATTCGTGATGTGTACGTATCTCGATGTTGACTTGATCATGTTCTGATTATTGGCACTTTACCGCAGTTGCATTCTTCTTCTTGATAGTGGTAACCCTTACCACACGCGCAGTTGCTCTTGGCCGGTACTATGATTTTGATCTCATTGCTAAATTTATAGTGGCTGATGTTTGTGTTGCAGCGTTTATGCGTGGCGGGAGCATATCTCACAGCTCGGCTGGTTCGGTGAATGGCCGTCTTACCCAACGGAAACAGTACACCCTCGCGGCCCTCCCTACATGTATGGTTCATACCCTTCGTATGCCATGCCTGTAGGTGGAAACTATGTGCAACAAGCGCCTGGTCATTCTGCTGTTATCCAGCCGGGTGTTAACGGTGCACCTCATATGATTACCCAAGTTCCTGGGATTGTATCACCAGCCTGAGGGCATTACTACCTTGGTTCATACCACTCGCCCTACGATACATCGCTATGATACTTACCCGAGCTCCCAGGTGGGATATAACACGTTGAAGTGGGTTTGGTTGATGCTGACGACTCGAGCATTATGAATGACACGATCTATATGGAGGTTCTTGATTTGGCTATATACAATAGCTGTCCATAGTTACGTTTTGGCGCACGCAAAATATACTGTAATAAATCTGGATGGGGCCTCGTGTCTGATGTCAGAAAAAGAGCGGGAATTCGTGTGTGGTTCCCACACACCCCTTATCCGCTTCCTTGTGTACTCCAACCTCGAACGATATGGCGTTGTTCACCGATCATCCGTTCAGACATGTTATCAAAGGTATGTTGGTCGAGACGTCAATGCAAAAGACATGCCAAGTTCACCAGACACAATAACCAGCAATACTTGCGTTGGTGATGGGACACTTCATCATGAAAATGTTGCCTCGCTCCATTCGCAAGTATCTATTTCCGAGTTGTTGAGACACCAAATTGAGCCTTTCATACTTTAGAGGTCGTCCACTTGACACAAACATCGGTGACAGCTCTAGCAATCGGAGCTCTTATTTTTCTGTAAGTGTTTGACCTGAATGTTGATAGAAGGGGGCCCTCGACAGATAAACGTTGTAGGGTGGTAAAGCACCATCGAAGTGAAGGTCGAGTGCTGTCGCGAAGCCAGGAAGAACTTATCTTGATTGCGGCATTCGGTGCATTCTGGTTGGGTATACCTCCTTTTCATATTTATTTTATCATAGGTCTGACTGTGGGCTGTCGTCGATAGCGTTACTTTTGGCGATGAGAGCGTTCAACCAGTCCAGTGTTGATGTTGACTTGGCTCATCCTCGCCACCTTTTCTCCGCAAGCAGTGGGACCGCGGAGAGCAACGTGGTCGGCGCCGGCGGCCGGAGGGCACCTGCTGCATATAACGCACCGTCTGCTGAACGCAACGCTGCTGCCTATGGACGCCCCAAGACTGGGTACCGAAGAGATCACCCGTGCAACCCGTACGACGAATACTGCGTCTCGGAAGAGTGGGCTTTCTACTGATGCGCTTACTAATTACGACACTCTTCCCGAAGTAGTCCATCCAGGTCGGGTGGGCTCATGAAATATTGTCCTTTGATGTTCTTGTTCTTCAGTAAATATATCCTGTATCTTATCGCGCGTATGTTTGTTTTTGGGAGCCATCCTCTGGCAAGGAATGTATTTGCTCGTTCCATAGTGCGGCGCTGGCCGGTGAAATTGGCAATTTCCGGTCGGCCGCAACCGAAAAAGGAACGTTCCGGTAGAGTACCACGTGGCAGCCGATAAGTCGTCATGAGAGAGATTCGCGTTCCGCATCCTCCCTGAACCACCTGCACTCAACACAAGCCAATATGATGAGTACACTTCCGTTTATACATATACAGATGTGACTAACACACGTTCCGAAATACTCGACGAAGCGCCGCATCGAAACCGATGTCATGAAGCTGCAAGTGCCTCTTCCTCCCAACCCGTTCTCCCCATCTTACCTTGCCTTGCTGTAGTCTGATGTCAGATTACGAGGTCACCCTTGTAAACGATAACATGCGCGAATTCTATGTCCGTTTCCATGGACCCCCAGAAAGTGAGTCTCCGTGCTCTCGCGACTCGTCCCAATAATCATATCTCGCAGCACCATTTGCGGGCGGAATATGGAAAATACACGTCGAGCTGCAAGCCGAATATCCATACAAATCTCCCAGTATTGGATTCATGAACAAGATCTTCCACCCCAACATTGACGAACTGTAAGTGGCCATCGCCAGCCAAGGTAGTTGCAGTGCTGATCGATACAACGTGAAGGAGTGGCTCAGTGTGCTTGGACGTCATCAACCAGACTTGGTCACCTATGTTCGGTGCGTGTGCGCTTTTAACATCGCGTGCGGATCCGTGGATGAACTGTGGTCAAGATATGATCAACATCTTCGAAGTATTTTTGCCGCAACTCCTCCGCTACCCAAATCCCAACGATCCCCTCAACGGGGAGGCAGCGGCATTGATGATGCGGCACCCAAAGGAGTACGAAGCTAAAGTTAAAGGTAGGTAAACTTATGGATGTTAATTTTAGTGCTTAATGCTTAGCCTTGTCTCTCTGTAGAATATGTGCAGCGGTTCGCAACCAAGGATGCAATTGACGCTACAGAAAATGGCAAGGAGGATGAAGACGAAGAAATGAGTGATGTTGGCAGCATCAGCGAGGGAGTCGACGACTCCTGATGACCTACATCCTTGGCCATCCAACATTAATACGCCTGGAACACACTACATCGACTCACGCCTCCTCCCATCCATGACCCTGTGTACACTGCTATCACGTTTCCAGAAACATCCTGTTGCGATTCTTTGAACGTTGAGGAGGATACCCCCCTTTCCTCGGATGCAATTTAACTCCCCTACTTTTTCTAATCACTGTGGCACTACATACTCTCGGAATCTATTGCACCCTCGTATCCTGTTGTACCGTTATCTAGGGAACTTTTGATAAGTAGCACCTGCCTCGACTTGACTTGACCGGAACATTTGCCTTACTCGACAGCCAAAGGCGAAGGAGAGTGCCAGATGCACGAACAAAGGAGCCGAATTTGCTTACGCATCGGACATGGGAACAGGTTCGGCTAGCTGGGGGCCGGGGTGGTGGGCTGGGATGGTAGAACTAATGGTGGGACCAGCTCATCAACTTTTTTCTGAATGTCTGCAGCAGCCTGAGAAGCCATGAGTGCAAACGGACGCTACGGGGGGGAGAAAAGTTTTCACCTTCATCAGCGTGTCTATCTGTAGCTTGACGCTTTCCACGGTCGCGAGCTTGATCTTGCTCTGCTTGAGAAGTTCTTCCTTTTGGACCATGAGATCTTTGCGTCGGAGATCGAGTCTGATGAGGGATTGAGGAACACTTCAGGAAAGGACTTGGTACACGGGAGCATTACCTCTGTCGCTCTGCAAGCTCAAAGCTGAGACGGTTGAGCATTAATTGATGTGTATTATCGAGGACATCCGAGGTACGAGCCTCTGGTGGGGCAAGTTCCTGGAACTCTGGAAGAGAGTGAAGGGGGATGTCCTGGTAGATGGAGCTACGTGGGGTCAAGGTAGAAGCGGCAAAGGAGGAAGGGAGTGCATACGCAAATTGGCGACACTTGTCTATCTCGCGCTCGAGGTGGCGTTTCTCATAGAGGAGATTCTGAAGACCGAGGTGTGTCTGGTCCATGTCCTGGCGGGCATCTGCGGTAGCTTGTTTGTGTGCACGGGTGGCGGCGTTGGCTGACCTGTTGAGGCCCTTGAGACGGGCAAGGAGGGCGCTAGCACGTATATGGAGTGCAGTGGGATCTGTATTTGCATGTGCTGGGGAGACGAGGTCCTGAAAGTGTTTTATGGTGGGATCAGAGTCAGACATGGTGGGACGGCAAGGAGCGGGCCGAGTTGCATCACCGCCCACTTGCGATAAGTATTTCCGCTTTGGGTATTCGCTGATGCATCAGAAATCATACTTGCTCCTTTTGCTCTCACGTCCTTTGCCAATAAAGCCCCCCTCCCTGCCAACCCAAACCGCATCCTCCTCCTCACAATGTCTGTACCACAACAACGTGCCCGCTCCGGGACAATCCCTTCCATGGAAATCAGTGGCGACACACTCAGAGATAACACCATCATCGTAGGTGTGCCCCTGTCTCTCCCTTGTCTCTAGCTCCCTCTGATCCGCCACATCCCTGCCAGTGTTTGGTGCCTCTGGCGATTTGGCTAAGAAGAAGGTCCGTCATTTTCCCTCTTCTTACCCCACACCCTGCCTCATGCATCGCAGACGTACCCCGCCTTGTTCGGCCTTTATCGCAATGGTTATCTCCCCAGGGATGTTCATATCGTCGGCTACGCCCGCACAAAAATGGACACAGAAGAATATCAAAAGCGGACTACATCCTACATCAAGAACCCGAATGACGATGCTATCATCGCAACCAAGCTCGACGAGTTCAAGAAGCTGTCGACCTATGTCGCCGGTGGTTACGAGGACGTCGAGTCGTTTGTCAACTTGGCGAAACATCTCGAGGGGATCGAGCAGACATATGCAGCCCGTAGTGTCAACCGTGTGTTCTACCTTGCGCTCCCACCTTCCGTCTTCGTCCCTGTCGCAAAAAACATTAAAGACCACTGCTACTCCACAAAGGGAATCAACCGCATCATCGTCGAGAAGCCGTTTGGAAAGGACCTCGAATCATGCCGGACCCTTCTCGGTGCACTCAAGGAGTCATGGAAGGAGGATGAGACCTATCGAATTGACCACTATCTGGGCAAGGAGATGGTCAAGAACTTGCTCGTGTTACGGTTTGGGAACGTTGCCATGAATGCTGCGTGGGACAGAAACTCGATCGACAATGTCCAGATCACGTTCAAGGAGCCATTCGGGACTGAAGGTCGTGGTGGATACTTTGACGAATTTGGTATCATCCGAGATATTTTGCAAAATCGTGAGTGCTGCAGAGGATGGTGTGAGAATGGTGGATACACATTAACACATGTGTGTGTTAGATTTGTTGCAGGTTCTGAGCATTTTGACGATGGAACGGCCGGTGTCATTCAGCGCGGAGGATATCCGGGACGAAAAGGTGAGCGGTGCCACGAGCGTCATAGGCCCCTGTTCTCACGTGTGCGATAGGTTAAAGTGCTACGCTCGATCCCACCCATCAACTCTAAGGACACGCTTCTAGGCCAATACGTGGCGGCGAACGGGAAGCCGGGTTACCTGGACGACGACACTGTGCCGAAGAACTCTGTCTGTCCCACGTTCGCGGCGACGGTGCTTTGGATCAATAACGAAAGGTGGAGTGGGGTGCCATTCATCCTGAAAGCAGGCAAAGGTATGTGGGGTTGACAGAGGGTCACATTCACGAATGACTGGGTGTGGGGTTGCAGCACTCAATGAGGCCAAGGTGGAGATTCGTGTGCAGTTCAAAGATGTGACGCAGGGGATCTTTGCAGACATCTCGCGGAACGAGTTGGTTGTGCGGATCCAGCCGTCGGAAGCGGTGTATCTGAAGCTGAACACGAAGACGCCTGGATACTCGTTCCGCGCATTTCCGACGGAGATGGACCTGACCTACAAGAGGCGGTTCACGGACTCGAAGATCCCCGAGGCGTATGAGGTGCTTATTTTGGATGCACTCAAGGGAGACCACTCGAATTTTGTGAGAGACGACGAGCTGGATGTGGCATGGAAGGTGGGTGTGATGGGTGGTGGTGGTGTGGGTGGCAGCTGATGAAGAAAGACAGATCTTCACACCGATCCTGCATTGGATTGACGGGCAGACGGGTGTTGCACCGAAGCCGCTGCCCTACCCATATGGGTCACGCGGTCCCTCGCAGTTGGATGCATTTATCGAAGGGTATGGTTACAGGCGGTCTGCGTCTGAATAGTGCGTGTCCAGTTGCGGTGGTTTGAGTGGGAGTGCTCACTTGTGTGTACAGCAGCTGGCCGGTGACGAACGTGTCAAGTCTGTAGAATAGGATATGTTTTAAATTTCAGTAGTTGTGAAATGAGAAGAATATCAAATCTGGTCATGTACACGTGACGCGTTCGATCTCGGGAACAGATCGTGATGGCGAGCTCGTTGTTGCGGACGTCGAGACGGATCCCCCGCCGACGTCGTGCGTGCGTGTCTGCGTGCTGCCCGTTCGCTGTCTACGCGCGTGTCTGATTCGTCCCCGTCATCGGCGACACT
>JBBPQP010000362.1:0-28623 GCA_038092555.1 Boletus subgraveolens | reverse complement strand
AATCATCATGATCAAGGGGGGGGGTGGATAAAGGGCTGCGTAAATGAGGAAGCGGTCCAGCGGATGGGGGGGGGAGAACTCAGTAGACGCGCAGCGTCAGGGAGTTCTTATCATGAACGCGAACGAACTGATTGATCTTGTTGTTGATTGAGGGTCCACCCTATAAAAACGTGTTGTACACGCGCTGGCAAGGCTGTTGCCATCACGCTGGTCCATGTTGGTACGAGTGGTTCCGGGGTTGCTGTCTTCTTTTGGCGCCGCCTCAAGAAGTTCCCTTGAAAAAAGCGCCGAAATACTGTCTTACCTACAACTCTGAGATCTGACCGCTGATACCGGAGTTGTACTTGGTCACAATCCAGGGTTGCTGGCACGCACGATCGGCGAGCGAACTCCGCTTGCTGTAAACCAGCGTCATGAAAGAGACCAATCAAGACAATGAGAGGCCATTGCTCGCCTGTGCTCGCCTAGCTTACCCCGGGACTGGAACACGAGCTTCGAGATGTACTGCGGAGTGCTGAGGCTTATTGCTGTAGTATTGTCCCGGGATGTCGGGGAAATCTAGAAGAGCCAGTACAGCCGCCATCAAAGGATCTGGTTAAACCAGTGATTTAATAACACCAGTACTCGGACAAGGCACGAAGCGCATATCTTCGTGGAGAAATTATCCGACATGTCAGGCAAACGTATGTCATTATGGACTGAAACGGACAAGTTCTGGCCTTGGATGTTTCAGACGTTCCACTGGGCCTCTTCAACGGGCATCAAAGTCGCAGGTCCAATTCGCTTGCAGAGAACAATAACTTGTTTACACAAACTTACCGTCCAAACAGACCAGATAGCGCGAGAAGTTAAAAATACAAGAACGCATAACGTCATGCGAGGCCGCTCTTTCCCATCTCCATCAAGTCCGAGTGACGGTCGGCAAAAACAATGGGCTTATGATAGGGACCTACCCAACTCATGCCGCAGTGTGTGACTTTGATTAAATTTTCTTCGCTCTTCCCGGGCGCCCATTCGCGGAGGGTGCGTTTCGTTTCTTACTTCGCGGGCTTTGCAAGAACATAGTGTCCATACGATCTGTGACTCTCGGCGGCCAGTATCGCTGTACCCCAGCTAGTGTTCTTCTTTGGTCTCCCTCATGAATTCAGGGCCCGACGAGTATCTGTAGACATGAGTGTAGCAAACCTTGTGACGCAGAAGACCGGCTAATCGAATAACGAGTAACTGCAGAACAATTCCTCGGAGCAAACCTGTCTGGTTGCCTAACCCTCTCCCTCGTCTTCGGTGGGTAATAGTTATGTAGAAAATGTGCCACCTCGTCATCCTCGCTCTCCTGGTGGTCGTCAACCTATGCCTGAAATTCTTACCAGTATCGTACTGCGAGTAAGACGGACATACTAGGGTCTCGTTGAAAAGGCGCTTCCTGAGGCGAGTCGCGGACGTTACACCGATCTGTCGGGGTACTGGAAGGGGAATGACAGGTAAGTATTTACGCCCGGATGGATAAACTTGGCAATTTGCAGAAGCGAGGGTTCTCAAACTTAAAGGTGTGGTGGCGAGCGGCTAAGTGTATGTCCGAGGGCTGAGCCTCTGTGACGGGATTCTGATGAAGAATATACTCAGCTCAGAATTCTGGGGGATCCGGGGGACTTTCACAGAGGAAGATAGACATACGAAGGACGCTAAAGTGATGTTATGTCCAGGAATATCGGAACCTATATCGCTATGAAATGGCTCGAGGATAGTTCTAATTTGACAAAGCCAACGAAGAAAGAACGAGTGAGGTGCAGAGGGCTGTTGTTGATGGATCATGTGGAATTGCAGTCGTAGTAATATTGCGAGCAATAGATGTTCAACTTTGCTGTGGACAAACGGACATGCTGTTTTCTTCGTCTACATGTGCGTTAAGCACAATCGGGATTCCAATTCGAGAGGGTGAAGGGGCACTAGTTTTAGTGAGCCTATGGAGACTCTATCAGCCTGGTGGACTCATTGTCAGCCGTGCCCAGGCCCGAACTTTGAATTTGCTCGGTAGGGGAGTCAGTACTCGCGGACACCCTCAGGAGCTAATCATCGACATTAACCGCCGACATATGGGCTTTCTAGCGGAGGCCATCTGCGATAATTATAATAATGCTGAGCAGTCCTGCATACTTCTTGAAGACGGGGGACGACATTCGCCGTTCGAGTTATTACGGTGCAGCCTGTGGGTGCGCGTGGGCGGCAGACTTCAGGAACCCATGGTATTTAGCTACTGAATGGAGTCAAATCAGAACTTGCTGTACCATTCATTCCACGAGAAACGGACACATGAGTGATTGCGTTCTGTCATCCTTGAGGGTCGGATACATACATACCGACGCAGAGCGTAAGTGCCAAGCAAGTCGCGTGAATATTTATTGCAAAGTCACCATTACCAAAACGGGAGGGATTTGGAAAGGCAGTTGGTTTGTTGAACGAGCTCTGGATATCCCTTGATCGGGGCACCAGTTTGGCTTTCGATTCTCTACCAATAGCTTGTCGGTGCTCACGTCAGTGCTCGACCCATCAACTCAAGATAGCAACGCTCAATCTACGATTTACAACACTGATACCCAACAAAACGATTGTTGATCATACCCGTAGCCGGTTTCACTCTGGCTCGTGATATCAAACACGCGTTTCTCGACTGCAGACTGCGATACCAAACATGAATGGATTATGGAACTCTCAAAGTGCAGAGGCAGCCCGTGTCGCCGCCCTCCAAGCTGAGTTCAACGAGAAGAAATGGGTGTGGGTACCGGATGAGAAGGAGGGTTACCTTGCTGGCTGGGTCCATCAAGAGGACCAAGAAACTGCCGAAATCATCATGTCCTCGGGCGGAGAGGTAGACGTCCTCATAGTTGCTTTGCCACCTCTCCTCACGTTCCGCTCAGATACGCCGAGTTCCGCTCTATGCTTTATCCAAAATGAATCCCCCAAAGTTCGACCGCGTGGATGACATTGCAGACCTCACCTTTCTGAATGAAGCCAGTGTTGTTCACAATCTCCGTCTAAGGTACGGATCTGGAGCAATCTACGTGAGTCTGCTCCCCCACTTGTTGCCTGGAGACGTACAGCATTGTCCCTGGACATTCGTGGCGCGTTCGTCTCACCGGTCATGAACTAACACCCACACCACAGACATATTCCGGGTTATTCTTAGTCGCCATTAATCCCTACCAGAACTTGCCACTCTATACCGATACCATCATCCAACAATACCGCAACAAACGACGGGATGAAAACCCGCCACATATATTTGCAGTTACGGAACGTGCATGGATAAATATGCAAGAAGAACGCGAGAACCAGAGTATCCTTATCACGTTCGTTGAATTCGCGCCATTAGTCTTGACATCCTAACTGATGAATCACTCCCGCAGTGGCGAATCGGGAGCTGGTAAGACAGAAAGCACGAAGAAAGTTATTCAATACCTTTCTGCCATAGCAACTGATGCCCACCTTCCCAATTCGTTACACACGCACACACCGTCTATGTCTTCTTCGTACTCAACAATACCATCAATCGGGTTGCCTAGAAGCCGGAACAAGAGTATATCAATAACCGGAACTGGGGGTACCATGACTGCTAAAGAACGACTCGGTTTATTGGAGCGACAAATCATTCAAGCCAACCCTATCCTCGAGGCCTTCGGGAATGCACAAACCCAACGAAACAACAACTCGAGTCGTTTTGGCAAATTCATCCGGATTAGTTTCGCCCCTGATGGGAGCATCTCTGGGGCCAACATTGACTGGTACTTGCTGGAGAAGAGTCGAGTAGTTGTGCGGAGTCCTGCGGAACGGAATTTCCATGTGTTTTACCAGTTGATGTCCACCAGCGGCTCTCTGAAGGGTAGGCAGGATGGCCCTCATATTGCCTTCATATTGTTTACTGGCTTCTAGATTCGCTGTTGCTAGATGGGAACATTGAGGACTACGAATTCTTGAACCGGAGCAGGAGGGAGATTGATGGTGTTAACGATCGGGATGACTGGGATACTCTCGTTGTAAGCTGACCTTCTTACTTGTATGCAAAAAATGGTCTGTTGACCATGCCCCAAGAATGCTTTCGAAGTCGTCGGCTTCTCTCAAGCTGAACAGTATGATCTATTTCGCATCGTAGCCGCGGTTCTGCACATCGGCAACATTTCCATCACATCCACGCGCGCTGACGACGCCGTTATGGCTGACCCCTCTCAAGCGGAGCGTGCTTGTCACCTTTTGGGAATCCCGCTGACGGAGTTTACGAAAGCTGTCTTGCGACCCAAAGTACTTGCCGGAAGGGAATGGGTCACGCAAGCGCGGACCGGTCAGCAGGCTTTGGACGAGCTCGCCGCTCTTTCAAAGACACTGTACGAGAAATCGTTCGGTGCGCTAGTTGAGCGCATCAATCGCGCCCTCGATCGGCCGACACCCAAGTCGACATTCATCGGTGTACTGGATATCGCGGGATTCGAGATATTCGAGGTCAACACGTATGAGCAACTCCTCATCAACTTCACCAACGAGAAACTCCAACAATTCTTCAACCATCACATGTTTGTCCTTGAGCAGGAAGAGTATTCTCGCGAGGGCATTCAATGGGACTACGTGAACTTCAAGCTCGACCTGCAACCGACGATCGACCTTATCGAAGGAGGTGGTAACACAATCGGTATCCTCAGCTGTTTGGATGAGGAGTGCATTATGCCCAAAGCCACGGATCTCACTTTCACAGAGAAAGTGCATTCTTTATGGAGTGGAGATCTAGCCCCCGGTGAACAACCGCACCCTGGTCGTACAAAATATAGCCTCCCCAAGTTTGAGCAAGGTTTCATCATCACTCACTACGCCGGGAGAGTCGAATACCGTACCGATGGTTGGCTGGAGAAGAACAAGGATCCACTGAATGACAATCTCACTCGAGTTCTCGCCGCATCCGCACAACCCTACGTTGCGACTCTTTTCCAAGACTATGCAGGACCGCTCTCTGAATTGCCCTCTTCGGCCGTCGGGTTCTCATTGGGGAAGAAGCGCGGTGTCAAGAAAGGTGCTTTCCGCACCGTGGCCCAAAGACACAAAGAACAGTTAGCGTTGTTGATGACCCAACTCCACGCCACGCAGCCGCATTTCGTTCGATGTATAGTTCCTAACGTCAACAAGAAGCCAGGAAGGGTTGATGTGCCCCTTGTCCTCGACCAGTTGCGTTGCAATGGTGTACTAGAAGGCATCCGGATCGCTAGGCTGGGTTACCCCAATCGACTTCCCTTTGTTGAGTTCCGGCAACGCTATGAGATCATGACTCCTGGGGTTATCCCGCGCGGTTACATGGACGGTCGTAAAGCTTGTCTTCGTATGGTGGAAGCTCTGGAACTCGACAAAGAGCTTTATCGAGTCGGCATGTCGAAGATTTTCTTCAAAGCGGGCGTACTCGCCGAACTCGAAGAACGCAGAGATGCGTTGTTGTATGACGTATTCTCGAGGCTGCAGGCCGTGGCACGAAAGTTCTCTACGCGAAGACAGATGAAGAAGATTCTCAATCGTGCTATTGCCATTCGGACTATTCAGCGCAACGCTCGAGTGTATGGCGAGCTTAGGGACTGGCCATGGTGGCAACTTTATACGAAGGTCTGAAGACCTTCTCTTCACGCTGGTCTTTCTGACATTATGCAACCATAGGTCCGACCCTTGCTAGCTGCTACGCGCAACGATGAAGAACTCCGGCGGAAAGAAGTGGAGTTGCAACTCATCAAGGAACGGGCAGAGAGAGACCAGCGCGAGAAAGAGAACCTGGAAAACGTGAAGATGTCACTAGAAGCAGAGAAACAGAAGATCGCCAAGGAACTTGAGGCAGAGCGGGCCCTTACGCTTGACAAGGATTCTTTACTCGAGCGGAGTAAGCAACGGGAGATCGAGCTGGAGGAGGAGATCATTGCTCTACACGCTGACCTTGACGTTCTCGATTCGCAACTGGACCGAGCACTACTCCGACAGAAGGAAACGGACGAAAAGCATGACAATCTTCGGCAAGCATTCGATCAAGCTGCCGAACACCTTGTGCGGTTTGAGGGCGAGCAGAACGAGTGGAAGAAAAAGGAGGCAGAGTTTGTGGATCTTTTTGCCAAGATGGAAACTGGCATGGGACAGCTCCAAGACGAACGGGATGAATTACAGAAATTGAATGAGGACTTCACGACCTTGGTATCCCAGCGCGACGAAGACTTTGCCCGTCTCAAAGAACGTTCCGAGGCATCTATCAACGAGCTCCAATCCAAGTTGGCTGCAGAGTTGCGTACGACGTGAGTATCCGAATATGCAATGCTCGCGAAATCGGACTGATTTGTCTCTCAGGGAGCTTCTCAACGCCAAAGTTGACCACCTCGAGAAGGGTTCGCAACAGGCCAAGGACCAACTAGCCGAGCTGACTCGCACTGCCAACGATTATTCTACAATGCTCCAGAAAAAAGAGGACGATATCATTCGTCTTGCCTCCGAAGTCGCTGCATCGAAGCGGGAGCGTACCCAGCTACAAAAGGACGTCATCGAAACCCGTGCTTTGACCGAAAAGCAAAGGGCCGAGTTGGATGCATACAAGGTGGATGCGGATCGTGCCTTGACTGCCAAAGCCAGACTGCAGGAAGAGCTCGACGAGCTCCGTGCACTGATGGAAACGAAGACCACGGAGGAGACACGCCGACGTGAAGTTGAGAAGAGCAAAGACGAGGAGCTCGTTGACCTGCGGCGTCAAGTCGCAGACCTTCAGGGTCAGCTGAACGCGTTCCGGAAGACTGCCCTTGACAATGAAAGTAAACTCAAACTCGAGGTCGAGAGGGTTAGCCGACAGTATACCCAGCTCGAGAGTTCACATACGTCGCTGCTCGAGCGCGAAAGGGCCACAAACGAGCAATCCACCAAGGCTGAAGCCGCGGCAATAGCTATGGAGAAGTCGAAGAGAACGTTGGAATCGGAGCTGCAGGCACTCCGTGCAAAGCAGATCGACTCAGACTCACAACTCGCGGAGGCTGTGAAGGCCAAAGAGGTAGAGTATCTCATTCCATTGACTAAAGATGTTTGCGCGTCTAACTTAAGCCGTTTTAGTCCTTGGAGCGACAGCTCATTTCATCGCAAGGGAAGTATCACGAGCTCGAGGACACGGTTCTACAGTTGGAGAGAGGAGCACACTCCCTCGAACGCCAAGCGGAGCAAGCCCGAAAGCAGCTGGAAGCTGAATCGGCCAAGTACAAACAGCTTCACCAGGTCGCAACTAACCAAAAGAGGGAGCTCACTCTGGACCAAGACCGTCTCTCCAAGATGGACGCAGCCCTCAATAAGGCTCTCACCGACCTAAAGAACAAGGAATGGGAGATCAAGCAGCTGGAATCGAGACAGGACAAGAAGATTGTTGAACATGTCCACGTACTCGAGAAGGCGAAGAAAGTCACCGACCAGCAGCTCAAAGACGCCCAAGAGGAACTGCAGAAGAGCTCGATATACATTCGATCTCTGGAGAAGGCAAAGTCGGCGTTGACCCGTGAGGCCGAAGACTTCGTGCGCGAGAACAAGATGGAACAGGTCGAGCTCCGTGCCATTGAAAAGACAGCACGAGCAAACGAGGAAAGGGCATTGAAAGCTCTGGCAGCTCTTGAATCCGAACGAAGGGCCAGAGAAGTCGCGGAGTCTGGCAATCGACGCCTACAAGCCGATCTTAACGGCGTCAAGGGTGAATTAGAAGTAACCCATGTTCAACTGTCTGCGGTGCAGCGATCGAAGGACACTCTAGAAAGTGAACTTACCAAGCTTGCGGAGGACGCCGATGCTACCCCATCGAACGCATCGCTACAGCGGGAATATTCGTTGAAGATAGCACAACTAGAGGAGAAACTTCAAGATGCGGAAACCGTACAAGGGATGGTCGCGAAGATCAAGGCTCAGGTCGAGCGTCAGCACAAGGAGCTACTTAACCTTATTATGAAGGACACGCCGATGGACGAGGCATTCCGCTCTCGCCTCGTTCGCGAACTTCAAATCGCTGAAGAGGAGCTCGCGCGCCAATTTTCCGCCGTTATGCGGACCCCAGATTCAACGAAGTCCCCACCTGCCCTCAAAGACGAATCTACAGCTCGCCTTGAAGAGTCGCGTAAAGCTCTCGTACGTCTCTCCGAGGTTTGGTCGAACCAGGACTTATGACAGGTTACACTCAACAGCTGGTTCAGCAACGGAATTTGCAGCTCGAATTGGAAGAAGTCCGGAGACGGACCCGAGAGGAGCTGGCCGGTGCCCACGACAGGATGGATGCGGAGATTGCTTCCAAGAATGACGCGATTAGTATGATTGTCTACCTTCGCGAATGAGTCTATGCTAACTTCAAGCAGACGCACACAGGCAGCTTCAGACCCAGTTCCAAGAGCTCCAGATAACATCGGCCGCTGCGATCGCAATGCAATCAGGTAGGTGATATTATCGATCCCAGCACCGACCTTGGCTGATCCGAATGTGAAGAGTTGCAACAGGCAATCGAGTCGTACAAGCAAAAGACAACGATGAACAATGCAAAACTTCAAGACGCTGAGGTTGCACAGGCAAAGGCAGAACAGGCAGAAATATTTGGTGAGTAGATAGACTGTTTCTATCGTACGAACTGACTCTGAATAGCTCGCCGGGCATTCACTGATTTGGAGAAGACCCATCTTGACATTGTTACAGAGAAGAAGGCGATCGAAGAGAGGCTACAGACCACGGGACACAAACTCCAGGAATTAGAACAGCAAATCGAAGAAGAGGATCGAGAATCCTCTGAACTTGGTATCCACAGGCGTCGTCTAGCCCAGCAACTGCAAGACGAACGTCTCCAACACCAAAAGGACCTTGCCGAACGTGACTTTGCTAGTGACCAAACCCGAAAGAAGTACCAAGGTAATCATTCTTTTGTGATCATGCGAGAAGTTACTCATCTGCTCTCAGCCGAGCTTGCCCAACTTAGTGAAGGTATAGCTTGTTCGTTCCTTCTCGATCAAATTCTCATCATATTCCAGAGCTTCAATCTCAACGTGACACCATGACCCGACTTCGTGAAGACAACCGCAAGATACATTCGGACTACGACGAACTGCAGTTACGTTTCGACGAAGAAGTTTACAGCGGTGGCGCATGGAAGAGAGAGAAAGAACGCCTGGACACCAAGATCGTGGACTTGACGAAGGCGTACGAAACCTCTACCGCGGTGCAATCTGATCAACAAGCGCAGATTGTTTCTCTCCACTCTCAAGTCCGGGAGCTAAGGAGCGTTTTGAACGATGCAGAGGCAGACCGCGCGATGCTCCAGAAAGCAAGGCGTTCATTACAAGCGGAACTGGAGGGCATCAAACTGGACCATATTGATGCCAGCAAGGTAACATCGGATCGAGAGGTACAGAAACTCCAGCTCGAGAAGCAGGATCTTGAGCGTTCTCTGGAAGAACAAGAAGATCGCGTCTCTATGGCCTTCGGCCGTATGAAGGCTGCGGAAAGTCATGCTGCTGAAAGCCAATTGGAGCTCGACAAAACTCGTATAGAGAATACAGAGCTGGACAGAAAAAACGTATGTAAATCTTTCCTCTATCGACATTTTCCTTACTCCCCCCCGCAGGCTCAGTTGGAGAAGCAAGTTAAGGACCTCAATGTCCGGGTCGTGGACCTGGAAACGAAATCGTACACTAGCACGCCTCAGCCGAATGCGACCGTTCGCCAATTACAAGCTCGCATCGAAGAACTTACTACTCAGCTCAGTCAGGCTGCCAACGACAAGAGACATAGCACGCCACTTCGTTCCTCCGACAAGGTGGTCAGAGATATCCAACTACAGTTTCAAGAGAGTGAACGCCATCGTTCGAAGCTAGAAGAGGACCGAAAACTTTCCGTGACCCAGATCCAATCACTCCGTGAGAAACTCGATAAAGCGGTTAGTTGACTCTGTTTTCACTAGTCTCCCTACTGAACAAATGTACAGCAATCCTCTGAAAGTGAATTGGTTCGTGTCAACCGTCGACTTGAGCTACAAGCTGCAGAAGCCAAACAAAGCACTTTGACGTAAGTCAGCTACCCATCGATATAATATAATTCCCTGATGTCATGATGTCCCTAGCCTAGAACGTGAAGTGGAACGGCTCCGTAGTCGTATTAACAGACCAGCGTCTTCTGTGATCAGCGATGCGACCAGCGCATCTGGATCCTCCTCTGTTGGTTCCCCACGCAGGCTCAAGCCGTTATGACGGTTGAAACCTACGACGATCATGTTCTCATATTGAACGCCGTCCCCATCATATTGCTTTTTTACTCGCCACGATATGTAATCATTAAGTCTTGCATCAGCTTGTAGCCTTCGCCCATTATTTTTCCTGATTTACTGATTACCCTTGACAAATGATATAGTTTATAACCTTTGATAGGGTTTCTCAGCCTTTCCTCATAGTATCTTCGGAGCGTGTCTGACCAGAACGATCTTTCCAATTTACGTAATACCCATGTGACTGTGGTGGTGGTGTGAACTGTTCCCGGAATCTCCCGCAAAACTAGTAATTTAGAGTTCAGCCACTCATCCCCTGGATTGGAGCATTTCAAGGTACTATCGAAGATAGGACATAGGAAACGTCAGGATCTCGTTCGTCATGGTACGCAGCATTCTATATCATTCATTTGGTGTGTCTTGACGTTGTACACAGCCTAAAGAAATCCGGGATATCAAACAATTCATCGAGATTGCGCGGCGGAAGGATGCTACGCGTAAGTGTTGTACCAAATCCACGGGTTGAGCAACATACATTGATTCCTCCGCTTTCCCCGCCCATACTACACCTCTCCCTCTACCCACTTACAGAGGCCCGGATAAAGAAGGTCGCTGCAAAAACGCCCACCGGCAAGGCTCAGACCAAGTTCAAAGTCCGGTGTTCAAGATATCTTTACACCCTCTCCATCGACGACCCAGAGAAGGCTGAGAAGCTCAAGCAGAGTCTTCCCCCAGGTATGCCTGCGCAAACTTGTCGTGTTTTCAGGACTGCGGGTGATGATACTGCACTTTTCTAGGCTTGACCGTTGTGGACTTGGCCCAGCCAGTAAAGAAAAAGTAAACCATCACGCAGCTGATTGATATACTTTTCTTTCTCGCGAGTCATGAGGAGGTGAGCGCATGGGGTAGCGGAGGACCTCAATGTGCAACAGTATACAGATCATGTTTGTATGCCCATGCATCGTATGCACGAGTCGCATCATACAGTCGACCAAAATTTCGCAATGTAGCCCCCCACGTTTGTCAGATTGCCGTGTTTCTTGAATGTTTTTGGGCGAGTACTGGGTATCCGGGCAATGAAGGTCAAACTGCGAGTCACCACAATATTGAACACTTGAACGCTCAAATGTGGTTGGATGAAAGCTAGCATTTGATGACTTAGCGTCAAGCTACCCCGGGAAGATGAACTAGTTCAAGCAGTTTGTGAAGTGTCACATGTCAAGCCTCACTTGCTCAGTTACAGGTCGCACGCCCTTTTGACCGCAGGGGTGCGACGTCTTATTGAGTGTCATAATTGCACCATCCCGGATAAGCGATAGATTATTTCTCTGCCCAACTAATGGTACTCAGGAGTCCACACAGCGCTATCAGGAGGAGCGCTAAGAAGCTAAGGAATGTCCTACATATTCTTTGCACTCTCCCCTCCCGGCTTAACCGTGTTGTGTTGTTGAGAGCCTCGAGATCGATGTTCTGTAAGCCATCACTAACCGGATTGCAGAAGAGCTGTAATAATATGACGAGTGATTGATGCCCGTCTAACGCCGTGATTGGGAGTGTGTTTACGAGGTAAAGGGAAAGATTCGCAATCTTCATATATCTGTTATGAAGTCTTGTCAATTATCTTGTGCAGAGAATCACAACAACATCACGCACTCGAAGAAAGCAGAAGCGAGTCCTGGAAGTTTATATGACACAAGAGAAAAACGGGGATGCAAAACACTAACTTGCACTAAGCGAAAAAGGGACCGTCTCAACGCATTCATAACGGCCCAACGGCAATCACGTACCCTGTTCCCAGATCTCCACTTTTGGGCCCTTCCAAACGACTATGTCTTCTATGCTTGTACCCGCATGCTTTCTCAGGACCGAGATCCGTACGAGTTGCTGATCACGACGAGGTACCACGCAGGACGAAAACGGCGAGCATTCCGTAGAAGAGTTGCATCGTGCCAAATTGTCTGTGAATATGTGGACAGGATCTAATTCATACTGTACAGTTTCATCCGCCTTGGACACAAAACATGAGTACGATCCAGTGCTGGTACATGCCGGGGCTTTCATGGAGAATAAGCAGTCAACTAACCTGACAACGTGCTTGTCCCACTTACAGAATACTGTGTTTAGAAGAGAATTGTTGGTACACCAGCCTTGCATAGAGCCCGAGGAAGGGGAAAGTAGGTAGTGATCCCAAGGATCGTCCAACGACACAGAAGCAATCGGGGAATCATCTATCTTGGTGATCAGACTACCGACGGGGAGGTGTGTCACCAATGGCGAATCCTATGGTCACTCAGCGCGTGAACGGCTAGAAGGCGAGAACACGAACGAAGTCAACGGCAACTACGAGCCTCCCCAGAGCGGAAATATCCTGGAAGAGGACCCAAGTAGGCAGGAAGCTCGCCCCTGACCAAGCTGCAGAGAACAACAAACACGAGAGCACAAAATTGTGGAAACACCCGCCAGACACGATTTGCAAGCGGTCACGGGGAGGCAACTTCTCAAGCCGGGCAGCGGGGAGAGTGACGAACGCGGATGGCAAGAGGAACGTGACGGCAACTCCACAGGAAAGCATTGGTATACGGTGGCTACCTGCAACGTCAACTTCTCACTATCCTGAACATTGACAGTTTACCTACAGTGCTGCGGTGATAGCATGCCCGGCTTCGTGAACAATTTGACTGACGGCCAGCGCCACGAGAATCAAGGGTAAATGACTGAGAGGAACAGTCAACCCTGGTATCTAATAGATTTGAGCCTTGCTTGCTGTTGGATTCCTTCAAACCCTCAACGGAACGCTTACAATTGGGTTAATCCTCAGTGCATCGGACGTGGGTGCGATAGATGAAGTAGCATCGCCGGCGTGGCCTAGCCCCCGCTTCGTGACTGTGCTGGTACTGTGGTGACCGTCCTGTCCCGTGCGCAAGACTTCCGAGGACAAGGACGCGGCTGTTAGGAACAGCAGGTAGAACCCAAGCAGCATCCCGACAACACCAACGATGCTGCCCAGATGGTACAACCGCAGGAGGATCTGCCTCAAGATCCGAGAATTATTTGGAGACAGTCGGGTGGATAGCTTGTCATGCAAGACATTGAAGGCCTCTGTCTTGAGACGGACGTTCAAATGCTTCACGGTGACTTCAGTGGTTGGTCTGCGGTTTTGTGAGAACGGTAGTAAGAACTTTGGTCGTCTGGAGGAATATTTCACGGTGTATATCACGAGCCAAAGGGAGGCTATCCAGAGACTTGCCGCAGCCAAAGACATACCTAGAGCCTGCAGCGCATTTGGCGGTTGTTGAGCCGTACGCGGCTTGCAGTGGCCCCGGATCTGCTTGTTTACGTTTCACAAAACTCTTTCTCCAACCCCCATCTCGACTATGAAGATCTTCTCAATTTCTATAGTCCTTGCCCCCCCAGGATCACCAAGTACCGCCCTGAGCACGGCCTCAGACGTCTCGAGCTTCTCTTTCTACCAAAGAGGTTCCATCAATGAGTTCTTGACGTTCTTCACCAAGACCGTAGTCGACCGAACGGCACAGGGCCAACGTCAGAGCGTGCAAGAGAACAACTATACAGCCCATGTATTCAACCGTGGCGGAGCAGAACAACTCGCAGGTCAGTCAGCAACTACTTCTCGTTGCCCATCCTGACTCACACCTACGTCTCACGTTCTGTGTCACAGCCATCATAATAACCGACCAGGAGTACCCCGTTCGGCCCGCATTCTCTCTCTTGGCCAAGATTCTGGATGAATTCACCGCCAAAGTTCCTCAATCTGCCTTCCCCAACCCTGCAGCAATTTCGTTCCCTGACATCCAGACATACCTCACCAAGTATCAGGACCCACGACAAGCGGATACCATCATGAGAGTACAACAGGAATTAGATGAGACGAAGATCGTACTGGTACGCTTGGATTGATGAATCTCTGCGCCCAGTTCTCTGACACCGATCTTCTAGCACAAGACGATCGAATCTGTCCTTCAACGGGGCGAAAAGCTAGATAACTTAGTTGAGCGCTCCAATGCACTGTCTTCCCAGAGTAAGATGTTCTACAAGACAGCGAAGAAGGTTCGTGCCCCGTTATCCCTCCCGCTAATCCTCGACTAACAAGCACCTTACAGCAAAACTCGTGTTGCGTAGTCATGTAAATTTTCAATTATCTCATCTATTCCTGACCACTATCATGGGACTTTCCGTACGTACTTTAATTACCATGGTCACTAGACGCAATTTGTGCCTGTGATAGTACTTTATCTTTTGTTGGCCAGACCTCGCCTCCACCACATCGCAATCACCCCCGGACGTGAAATCTAGTTGATCGTTCACACTTGGTGCAGATGCGGCTGCGATTGACGAATTTGTCTATAGAGACAATAGTCAATCGGGCAGTTCTCTGAGAGTCCAATTGGTGGAAGACACAGGAACGCGGATGCTGACTTGGTCGTACTATAATGGGACGACCTAAAACAAGATACCTTGAACATATACCGCGCTTACCTCATAGTGCATTCGCCAGGACTCTGTTCTCCATTTCCAGGTGCTCAGAACAGCCTGTGTAGGCTGTCAATGGCTTGGCGCTAATGAGCGCCAGCTCGACAAAAGCTTGGTCTGATGCTACTTGCTCACCCCATGAGCGTTGAGAGATAGTTGCTCTTTCTGCTCGGATGCAATCTCGGTCTTGCGGCTTGGGTAGCGCTGGAGTGACCCGAACTTGTTTGGCACTCACTCGGATTAATCAACCACTCTGATTCCAGAATGCCATTGCATTGCATTGGCACTCCAAATGACTCCGAAAAGGGGGTTCGTGTACGCAATGTTCAACCTTGGTGTTCAACTTCTCCAATACCACTCTCCCCTGTCCAGTGCAAGCTGACTCCCACCACGAACTACTGGTACCAATGCAGCAAACGCAATCCAAGGCTTTTCCCAGAGGCGGGAAAACAGTGCAGAGTGCGCTGCAGCTGCTACTCTCTCGAGTACAATCCAGCATAAGTAATGCCGCCTCGGTCACACATCTCTCTGGAAGGAGTGTACGAGACCTCGAGCAAATCGCTCGTCGTGGTCCGCCTCTCACTGCCGACGACTTGGTGAGTCTTTGCGCCATCACCGCAGATATTATTCACGCTTCACTCTTACGTTACGTAGCCGGCGTTTGCGGATGCTATAGACAATCTCCATGGCACAATCAACGACAGAGAGTTTCTTGCAAGTACTTCATGTAATGTTGTATTCGCTGAACTCATAAGCGTGATTTAGCTTGAGAAAATCTTGGTGCTGATGGCGCGCCTTCCCGACGATTCGGCATTTGCCAAAATAGCACAGCAGCATGTCATCAGTTTATGTAGGTCCCTAGCCCGATGTTTTCCAGTGATATTCATACATCCGCCATAGTATACAAGGACTTACCCCACCCTCCAACTGGATTCCTTTCCACCTTCCACAATGCCCCATCAACCATCATTGAAGGACGGACTGTCTCATACGCGTTCCGCAGTGCGGATGGATCCAACTATAACATCCTTTTCCCGTCTCTCGGACAGGCCGGTCAACCGTATGCACGATCCGTGCCTTCTACTCATATCCACACTCTTCCATCTCTTCCCGACCCAGGCCTGGTGTTCGATCGTCTCCTGTGTCGGCGCAGCGACGACTTTATCCCACATCCTGGTGGCTTGTCAAGTTTATTTTTCGCATTCGCAGATCTCATCATTCACAGCATCTTCAACACGAATAAATTGGACTGGACGATTAATGATGCCAGTAGCTACCTTGACTTGAGCATTATCTACGGGAGTAACCTGGAGCAAGTTGAGAGCGTGCGAAGAAAAGACGGTACCGGGAAGATTTGGAATGATGCTTTCGCGGATAGTCGTCTACTTTTCATGCCACCCTCCGTTTGCGCGCTTGCTGTGCTCTTCAGCCGTCATCACAATGTGCGTCTATTTATAGGTCCTTTTGCGTGTGTCCATCCTAATGCCGTGATAGTATATTGCGCAGAAAATCTTGGACCTCAATGAGTGCGGCACGTTTACCTCGCCTCCGCCTGATGAGAGGACCCCTCTACTTGCGCAAGATGATGAAATTTACCATAGAGCAAGGATGGTCAATACAGCATTCTTCATGCAGATTATCCTTGCGGATTATGTCGGCAGCATCCTGGGACTTGTCAGGGATGGCCTGACTTGGCGCCTTGACCCACTTACGGTAAGTTGTTATTCCATTGTGGAGAATAGATGGTGATGGGTTCGCCCAACAGTCATTTCGTGAATCCGAACATGATGTGTCTCCTCGGGGAGGTGGAAACGCTGTTTCCATCGAGTTCAACTTACTCTATCATTGGCATGCTACTATCTGTGAAGAGGATGAGAAGTGGTTGAATAGATTGTTTAGCAAACTATTCAAGGATAGAAACATGACAACGGTATGCTCTTTTCTCGTCATGCATATTACAAACTCGATGCACTTTTCACGCAGGTGACTGCCAAAGAATTTAGAAAGGTGGTTCGGGAAAAGATTTTGCCGTCTGGCGATGTCAAGACCTGGACGTTCGGCGGGTGTGTTCTACGATCCACGTATAGTTTCTAGTTTCGTAATCTAGTGTGGCACTAGACTACAGCGAGGCCCTGATGGTATTTTCGCTGACCAAGACCTCGCTCGTGTATTGCAAGACGCAACCGAACGAAGGGCTGGTGCATTTCGTGCCAGAGGTTGTCCTCCTGTGATGAGAGCGGTGGAGATCTTGACCATAGAGCAGGGAAGGAAATGGGGAGCTTGCACTGTAAGAAACCATCTTTAAGTGATCATGCAGTTTGATTAATATCCGTAGCTCAACGAGTTTCGCAAGTTCATTGGTCTACGACGTAAGTATTTCGGGTCGTGGTATAACCCTCGTTCGCTCACGGCTCGTTCAGCATACGAATCCTTTCAAGAATGGAATCCAGACCCAATCATCCACGTAAGACTCTTGTCGCAGCTCGCTCGTCTACTCAACTATTCGTAGTCTGCAGCGGAGGAACTCTATGGACATATTGATAATTTGGAACTCCATGTTCGCGTATTGTGTTCTCATGTCTGTTGACTAATGCTCAAGTTATTGAAGGTCGGTTTGCAAGCTGAAGAAACCAAGCCACCTATTCCGGGTGCTGGGTTGTGTCCGGGATACACTATCTCGCGTGCCATCCTGGCAGACGCGGTATGCTTGACTCGCGGAGATCGATTCCTAACTGTGGATTTCACGCGTCGGTACCTCTTTTTTTCCATCTCGTTCACTCCCCCTAACGCCTGCTTAGCATACAACCTAACATCCTGGGGATACCAGCATTGTATGATCAACACCGCCGACGGCTCAGATGGAGGAATGCTCAGCAAGCTTTTGTTCCATCTTTTGCCGGACCAGTATCCTGCCGGCTCGATCTATGCTCATTTTCCGTTCATGACACCTGATTCCATGCGCCCTTGTATCGTTTCTCGATCAACAGATTTGCTCGCGTATTACGATTTCTCGAGGCCGAGTCAGGTCGAAGATAACGATCGCCGGCTAGACATCTTGTATAGGAAACGCATGTCGAAGCTTACAAAAGGAATTGAAATAGCTTTCAGCGAGGTCAGTTCCGAATTTCAAAGCTAGACCTACGCAGATGATTGGAACTCGAAACGGCCAGGTGCGGAAAAACATCGTGGACGAGACTCTTCCTGTCGGGTTCTTCACGGAAATGTTCAAAACCCTGGTGAGAAAGGCGTCCATACCGGCGAGTCACGATCGCAAGGTCGTCGACATAGTGAAAGACGTCATTAACCGGGTGCCTATCTATTGGGCCGCAAACTTTGTGGTATGTACCAAGACTAGCGGCCTAACCGGTATCATTTACGTTCGTACAGCTTGGTCTGCCTATCACCGTGTTCGATAGTATTTGGACAGGACACACGGTAGCAGATTGGCTTGAACTGTTTGCTGATGTGACCAGGTAGGAGGTCGAGTACAATCGCAGAAATATCGTTGATTGCCTGTCCAGATATATGTACCTCAACGACGACTCAGTTCGTGACTGGACTCTATACCAGGCAGCACTCAAGGCTACGAACGAAATCATGTACTACCTCCGCAATCGATTGACACGGCACAGGGATGGGACAGTATGCTTCACACTGTATCGAAACGATGAGCATTGAATAACCAGCTCTCTGCAACAGATCTCCCTTGAGGGTGCCTCTGATATGCTGGTCACATCGCTCATCACAAGTAACGTGCAGAACGACCGATTCATTGCCAGCGTCCTGGCGAGTGTTCAACACTCTACTATTCGAACCATCGCGTATAACATCTTTGTTGAGACGGTACCCTCTGCGCTACTATTTTCTGCAGCCATCTCCTCTGTGGTTGATTATTACGCTAACCCTGACCGGAGGAAAGACTTGGCAAAGCTGGTCCAACTGAGCACCATTGTCACAGAGGGCAGCGCGAATGGTGCATTGATGAAGTTGATCGACGACGCACTGGGTAGGTCTTCAGCGACTTCCCATTTGATACTTAAGCCCACCAGAAAGCAGCCCACAGAGAGGATGTGAGCTCTATCAACCGATGAAGGTGCCTGTTCTGATCCCTTTCAACCCAAACCGGTCATATTCAGGATGGAGTACGTTACCCACCTCATCTGCAGCGCCCATTCTCATAACGCGCGCGTAGCCATCGCTGCCTTGGTTGATCATGGGAAATCACAAGATTGATACTCGTGAGCAAGGAGGGTGAGAGCGATGTTTCTAGGGCAGTGATTTGGGGTGTTGATACCATTCTTTTTGAATAGCCTCATGTCGCGGGATATCTTCGCGAAGGTATGGTACCTGGATTCTGGTCCTTGTGGAACTCTGGAACTAGATCACGCCGCAGCTCGCGCCTCAAGTTGTTGCGGCAATCTTTAGCTTGAAGAATATTAGTTTTCCTGAAGCGCAGATGGAGTTTGGTGAGTCGCCACTCCCATGAAACGGGTTTGATAAGTTGACATGACGACATTGTGTAGACCAAGGACTACCGTCTTCGAAAATCATTCAGGTACAAGGCACTAAAGATCATGTGATCCTTGTACTCATCTTTGATTTTCCCAGTACGAGATTTGAAGATTTGATGGTCGCCTTGGTCAAGAGTCAATATATTTCATAATCACGGCACGCCGAAGAAGTATAGATTGGTTTCTACCCTTGCACATTGTTTCGGAGTCAAAGTAGGGTAAAACATACAGCAGCTGAGGAGAAGTATAATTGGTTCAACCGGGTGAATGATGAAAGGAGCACCAAAACAGAGCGCAAATACAGTAGGACAAACAGCCACGAATACAAGAAGGATAGAGTAAGAGAAATAGCTTGATGCCAAGACATCATTTTGGGATGGTATCATGTAACAAGTAGATAGAACAACAGCGAGAGAACAGATAATCAATCATGTGGAGCATTTTTGAGGGTGTTCCTTAGAAAACAGATCTGCCGAGGGAAATGATGCCGACCATCACAACAAGACCAGCAGTCTTCGTGATAGATGTCGCGGAAATGATGTGTGACGAGCCACTAGTAACTGAGATGCCTCAAGCCTCAGACACTCAGCACGGCGAGTAGTTTGTCAATAACGTACCTCCCAATGTTGGGCTATTCGATGTGGTGGTGCTGCTGGACGAGTTGGGGGTAGAGAAAGTGGGAGTAACAGAAAGGCCACCGATCGTTGTAGGCAGACTGGTGGTCAATGTCGCAGGGTCGAAGGTAGGCCCCACCAATGACACGATCGGACTTGATTCGCTAGGGGACGGCGAGAAAGACGAGGACGAAGATGGCAAGGGGGAGAAGCTGGGACTTGAGCTTGATCCACCACCACCACCCCCGCCTCCAGAGACTCCACCCCCAATGCAGGTATAGCTTCCAGGGGTACAGGAGGCCCCGTCAGGGCAACCTTTCACACATGTCAGTCTACTATTCTGGTTGCTATGAAGGCCACATACATCCGCCCAGGGAGTCATTACAGCAAAACGAGCCCGATGGGCAGCAATCTTTGTTGCCACTGCAGCATGTCGATCCGGACTCACAGCAGGTTTGTCCGCCGCAAGTCTGAGCATCTTGTGAGCAACATCTGGAACGAACAGTTGAGATTTCAGTATGTGACACTGCGATGGTCTTACTGATCGGCTCCGAAGCACTGTGGAGTCAATAAAGTCAGTACATGTAGGGGGGTAAATGAAAGGCTTGCAACGAACGGACATTAGTGTTGTCTGGGCAGGTCGATATTGCGCTACACTGGATAATCTCATTGAATTTCCAAATTCAACGCGCCATAAATAAACATACGCAGTAACTGCCATCCGGGGCACATGTGTTGGGGAAGTTTGAACAAGCATCTAGGCGGAATCCATTGTCAAACAGGGACGTGGAAACATGGAAACACCCAACTCACACCATCCGTTGGCACAACCACCTCCATTGGCCCTCAGCGCAAACTTGGGGCGTGCCAAGAGTTGAGAGAGGACGTGTGACGTTGCGGCCAAATTGTGGTGACGCGCAAGCCGGGCTGCATCGTCTCCAGCGACACAATGGAAGCACAGTAGTAAGGCGAAGAGGAGTCGCAACATCTGAACGCGTGCGGGTATCGATGAATCGATAATTTTCTTGCTTTATAGCAATTGGAATTTACCATCAAATTGGCGTAAAAACATTACGCATTGTTCACAACCAGAGACTGCCCCTGCCAATGCCGACGGACGATGGCGACGCCACAGCATTCAGGAACCAACATCGTTTGCCAAGATATTTCCACCTGCGAAGCATGCAGGGACCTGCCATCAAGAAAACTAGCCAAGCATAATGCCACATTATTCGCTCCATATATAGGTTAGGCCACCTAACTCATGCTGTAAGACACTTTCTAGGATCGGTTAAGTGTTCAACCATCGTGAAGCGAAGTAACGGTATTGGTCTGCTTTGCAGATGCCGGCGGCCCAGCTGGACACATGAAAGGGATTCCTACATTTGAGTGACCCGTCGGAACATTTTGCTGAGGATGAATGATGATGGTGACTATGCACCTAGCCTGAGCTCGAGTTAATTTACCTCTGTTGTGCCTGATCATTCGCGCTACGGTTGGTACCCCAGCGACGCACATCTTTACGACTTATACAAGAGCTCATGGCCTGGGAGTCGTGATGATGAGAAGAAAGATGAGAGGAAAACGGGGTGGGTGTTTCCACGCCTGCTAGCTTGATTGAAGAACCCATTCACTGAATGGGGCGAGACAGGATTGGCTTGCATGGATCCTGGAGGGAGACCGACCAGGCGCCAGGGGACACGGGTCCACCCAGCGGCGACAGACGCGAGTGAGACAAAAAGAATAAGGGATAGACGCGTAAGTGCGGGAGGGTGGGGCAACGCGTGCTAGGTGTGTACATGCTGGAGGTAGAGAGAGATGAAACTCATACGAACAGGGGATATGCGCTGGACCAGGCCAGGAGGAGGTCCGTCCCGTGTGGCAAGCTGGGAGGTGGTGGTTGCGGTCTGTCAGCTATGCCACAATGGCGGCCTACGTAAGACGAGGCATTGAGGCCAGCGTGGGATTTAGTCTATGAGTGAGAAGTGAAGTGGGCCAGCCCCCTTCGCACCCCCACCAGCTGTAGCACTCCGTTCTAGCGTAGTCTCAGTTACATTCATTATATTCGCACCCACCCGCCGCTCCCTGTCATTCGAGCTTAGCTGTTTCGCTTCCCAGCCCACCCTCATAGCTCGCTTTGCCTGACAGTCTTTGAGTCCAGTTTCGGGCCGGAAAATGCCTACAGCTCTTCGCCCACTCATGTCCTTACCGTCATAGCTACTCATGTACGCACTCTGCACTGAACCCATTGCCATTTGCTGATCACCATCAGCGCCCGATGCTTCTTCCCCTAAGTCCACATGAGCATCAAACGCATAGACATGGTTACTAGCTACGCGCATGGCCGGCCCGACTCAACCGGCCCAGCGCAATATGACAATGTCGGTGGTCCCCGAAAACATTCGACACGACACGAGTCTGTAATCTGTTGGCTTCAAGCTCACTCGTGGTCTGGGAGTCGTGGTAAGAGGAAAGACGAGAGAAAAGAAAAGGGAGTGTCTTCCGTGTCTGCTAGTATTATGTAATTTGGGGTCTGATCGGAGAACTTGATTCCCCGAAGTTGTTGAGGTATTATACAATTGTGATGTAAGTTATCCGTGCTGTTGTATTGCATAGACACTGAGGATGTGACATTCGCACGGGCCACTCGGTCGTTTTGACACCTCGCTGATCTCGGGAATTGGAACGGACTGATGCTCCAATTGTATTCTAATATGTAATGCTCCAGTTTGTGCGCAGGAGTCTTCCAAATATGGGCGATGACGATCCGTAAGGTTTTGGTGTGACATTTGCTGTGTCGGGGCGTGATCGAGCGATCGATAAATTGTCAGTCCTCGGTTAACACGAGCATACGGAAGGGCACGACACGACACAATGTGGGTGAGATCGTGTCATGCCTGATGATACCGACGGCCATGTGAGTGTAAAAGCACTGCGGTAAAATCTCGCCAGAAAACTCGGTAATTAAAATACAATTGTTCACAATTTTGCAAAATTTCAAACCCAGTGCAACTACAAAGACAAAGATCTCTCCTTATTTAGTAAGAAAGTTCCTGCAATCCATTACACATGTACCGTATGTTCTTAGCTGAGAAAAACCCTCTTCCACTACCGTGGGAGTCGGGGATTACACATACTGAATCATGATGGACGTTTCGCTGGTCGATACATCGGTCATAACTGTGTTGTTCTGGAGATATTCAATGATAGTGGCGTTTTCGGGGCTATAGTGTTTTTCCCCCGGGCCGGTAGCCTTAGCATGCGTAAACGAGACTGTACTGAAGTTGGCCAAGGGGACAGTTTTGAAGTCCACCGTAACACCTTGAGCGACCCACTCCACATCCCGACCGCAAAGGGGAGTAGAAGAAACGAGAGTGGCAGACACAGATTCCCCATTACTGAGATTATCTATCGTCGCAGTGCCGGAAGTCGGGGACGAAGTGTCGATACTGAGTTTGATGAGATCCCCAGGAGAGATATTGATGACTGTCAGATTCAGGGGGCCGCCGGGGTGGAACTGGCACCAGGCTGTTCGTGAAGGGAACAGTGAGATAAGTGTGAATACGTAGTTCGATGCCGCCCTACCACCAACTATAGGTCCACTGCTTCCAACGATTACCACAACACCGGTCTGGAAAGCACGGGTTGTGCAAGTGGCATCATCAATACCGACCCAGATAGCAGCACTATCCCCAACCACACCCGAAGGAGTGGGGACGGTAAAGGTCCCGGTGATAGCGCTGAATGTTCCCTGTTAAAACGAGACGAGGGTGAGATGGTGTGCGATCACAGAGTAGGAAGGTGTTACAGACGTTATCCTTAATATACATAGCGCCAGCTGCATTTAGGGTGCTGCTGACCACGTTCTGACGGCGAGCAATGGTAGCGTCTAACCCGGAAAAAACAGCCAGAACCACAGGAGCGAGCAATAAGCTGCTGAAAAGAGGGACGTTGAAGAGCATGATGAATGCAAGTGGGCAGAAATCGTCGAAAGAATGGGAGCCTGATGCCGGAAGAACGTACCTCTGCGCTTTTATACGTCCTATTTATCATTTCCTGCTTTCATAAGTACAGTTGATACGCTCAAAGTGCATACCATAGTCATGGGTTTCCCTCACATTGCTTTGATTTTCGGGGTCCCATGTTGCGCCCAACCGAAACAAGTGAATTCTTTTCATATTGCATAATCATCAGACTGCCGTACCTTTGTGATGAGGTACCAGAGTGGGCAAAACTGAATAAACCGCACCTGTGAACATGCAACTTGCCATTTCTCATGTTTACGAAAACTTTCCATCTGACCTCAAGGCACGAAACCATATTTTCGACACCCTATCACCTCTGGACGATGTACTGGATCCTCTCAGAGAGGTCAAGATTTGTGAAATAAAATTTCCTCGGGTGACGAAGAAGGTGAGTAAAAGATTGTACCACGAGATGGCCATCGAGATTGAATCGACTCGGACGACGAGGATAACTCAGAACCGCGCGTCACGAAGGTTCAAGTGATGGCATCATACGGGTAACCTGCAGGGGCAGTGTTGGAGTATGGTGAGACCGAGGAGTCGCTAATCTTCAAGTTGTCGAAGCACTTACTACGGCTACATATGAAACAGACGACTCGGACACATTTAAATGTGTGGGTAAGGAGTGTAAGTTGTGACAGTGATGTCACATTTGTCACACATCGTCGTCTTGCATAAACCGTAGTAGTAAGGAATGAATTTGAGCGGGTCCCGACGATATGTATCGGCTGTGTGCGGGAGCAGTAGTACTGTACTACATTTTTCATAAGGAGTGTTATACCGCTCGATCTGCCTGCAAGCGGGTAGATCCACGTAAAATCCCCCGATCCACTCCGCCAGGGCCCAGCGTGCGATCGGGGACTAGCACACCAATCATGTGCCTCCTCCGACCTCAGCGGCTCTCAACGTTTCGTACGACGAGCATAAGCTGCAATCCAACGGCGCCACAGCTGACTGGTTTGTCATTAGTTAAGTAATGATCATTTGCAAGGATGCTCACTCTGCACGTTATAGACCGCTGGCCTTGTTCAAGTTCACTAGGAAAGGGTTCACTTACGTTTCTTTAAATTTAGGATATGTACTTGCGAAGATGCAATTGACACGACACCGTCATGTGTTCTTATCTATCTGGTCCCGGCGTGCGGAGTCTCTTCGAAGACATAAATAGACCTTGAGTACTTCAAGTTGGTGTCAGTCAATTGATATCACCGAGTAGTATCCATGCGACCGATCATTGGGCTCGTCCTGCTCCAGGCCTGTGTTTCAGCCGCCGGCGTTCAACAACCGCTCTCTGCGCCGTTGTTTCGGGAAGCCGACACGGAGGAGTATCAGTTCGACTGGCCTATTCGAAGGGTCGCCGTTATCGGCGCAGGACCAAGGTCTCACATCTGTCCACCAATTGTCGTATCACGACTCACGCACGCCTTGCTGCAGTGGGCTCATCGCATACCGGGAACTGACAGAAGCTGGTCTAGACGTTCGCATCTTTGAGCGGGATAGCGTCCCTGGGGGTAACTGGCACTATACGGAAGAGGTTCCGCCCGATGCCCCCATCCCGAACGCCCCAACCGCCATCAGCGACTTTGTGCCTTCACTTCCACCAGTGAGCGTCGACCTCCCATATTCAGAGGAGTTCGAGGACAATGGCGAGATCTGGAGGGATCATAGAGGACCGAAACCGATTTGGGAGTCGTTGACTTCGAATGCGGCTGCGGTACGTCATTCCTTTATGCTATACAAACATAAAACCTATATGTTCATGTCCCTCTTTTTTTGTGGCGTGTGTAGCCATTGCAACAGGTAAGTGCAATGCATTTGGTCGCTAATCTTCTACGACCTTATCACCACTGACACGCACTAGTTTCCTCAGTGGCCCTGGCCCGCAGGCACACAATGGGGTACGTTCTTCTTCCTTGAACATGGTCGAACTACCCACTCACACCGGACCCTAGAACTCTCACACTATCAACTTCGCAACTACGTTCGATCGTACGCGTCCTATCTCAACATAAATAGCAATGACGAAAACCCCGCAACCGCTTACAATACCCGTGTGGAGCGTATCGAGAAACGAATCAACGAATTTGGGCAAGCGCAGGGTTGGAGACTCTGGCTCAAATCCTTGAAGCCAACCGAGCGTAACACGTACCAAGCGACTTGGTGGACCGAAGTACGCCTCTCAGATTTTGCATTCCTTTGGTCGAGCATTGCATCTCACGGGTGACTGTGCACGACATGTAGGATTTCGATGCCGTCGCCGTTACTGTGGGCAAGTACAACGCACCTTCGATGCCATCCATTCCTGGTTTAGAGGACTGGGTACGAAGATTTCCCGATCTTGTCCGTCACTCGAGACAGTATCGGCGACCTGAGGCATATGCAAACCAGACGGTGCTTGTTGTTGGTGCATCTGTAAGGCATTGTCTGACACAGTTTTAGTCCCACGCTCACAAATGGTCCAGGTTAGTGGGTCAGAGATATCCAGGGATCTGAATCGTCAGGCTGCAAAGGTCTATCAATCCTTCCGGGTAAGACGCGGAGCACTTTCAGCAACTTGCCGCGACCTAACACTTTCCTCACACTCAAGCCTGACATTGGTATGTGCCAAGGGGAGGCTAAGAGTTACTCATGGTGTTTGATGCTGTTGTAGATAGCAGGGCACACTATAGACTGGAAAACTACATGCGCCGGATACCGAAAAACACGACTCTCGTCGGAGAAATCGAGCAGTTCTTACCTATATCCGAAGGATCACCTATTCAATCTGGCCTCGTCGAACTCAAGAACGGTACTGTGCGTTTCGTTTCGCTTGTGGGAGATTCCATGAGTAACAACGTGTGTAGATCCTATCGGGGATCGATAGCGTGATACTTGCCACTGGCTTTCGGTACTCGTTTCCATTTTTGCCACAGTACTACGATGGTGCAACCTACGCGCCTCACGAAGGTTCTTCCAGGACAGTGTCGCCTTTCCTTCCCTTGGACGGCTCGCACGTCCGTGACCTGTATTTAGATATATTTTATGTCCAGGACCCCACTCTTGCATTCATCGGATGTGCGTACCTGTCAGTTTGGCGCGTCGTGTCCAACCTCTTCTCATTCGAAATGCAGTGACGTTGGGCACACAATCATTTTCTTTTTCAGAATACTCGACGCTCGCGCTGGCCAAAGTCTGGTCTAACACGGCAAAGCTTCCAAACAGTCAGACGATGCGGGAATTGCACGAGAAGACGGTGGAAGAGCGTGGAGGGTATGGAAAGGATGTTTTGTTCTTGGGTCGGGAACGGATTCCGGGTAGGTTATTCAGACCTTCTCTGGTTTTGAACCTGAATTTCTCGTTGTGTTATAGTTATTATTAGATATCTCATCGGCTGGCTGAACGCAGCTGCGGTTAAATACGGTGGCAAGCAGGTTCGTTGCGTGCGTTCTTGTCGACGTCCCGACACTGACGATTCCTCACCCTCGTCAAGGTCGATGGATTGCCGAAATAGTATGTCACTTGTTTTGTGGATATCATACTATGGGCATGACCATATTTGTTTCACAGTGCCGGGGAGATCAGTCATTATTGGCAAATCGCTCATTATGGAGGGCTACTCGAGGAGAGGATACCCATGGAGGATGAAGCGGTGCTGGCGTCTCTTGGACTTGTACCAATGAGGGGCGCGGACCGATGGAGGAGCGAATATGTCCCGATTTCTGACGACGACTGGTGATCGGAGGAGGTGAGGATTCGGAAATCAGGGAGTTGGACTAGATGGTACCCCATACCTCCTACATAATCCATGTCGGCCTACCATACATTATGCATTATCCCCTCTAACACAGTAACAAGTTATTGATTTGATGGGTGGAGATGACTGTAGGCCCCCCTGGGAGTACTGCTCAGTTACAACTTGGTGCCAGTGGCACTCCACTGATTGCGATGACTCATATCGAGTCACTTGGTCGAGTCATTTTAAATCAGATCATGATCATTTAGCAGATCATCCGAGATCAAGGAACAACTGTAAAACACAACCAGTGACCAACATCTCCATCACAAAGAAAAAAGAAAATGGTCCAGCAACTCTGGCTCCGATGCGAGAAGAAAGAATTCGAACGACGCTCAGCCTTGACCCCAACCACGGCCAAGAGACTCATCGATGCCGGATTCGAGATCACCGTCGAGCGTGACGAACAGCGCATCTTTGACGATGCCGAATTTGAAGCGTATGTCCTCTCGTCCTATGCGCGTACACGCTCACAACGCTTCATATCCCTTCAGCGTCGGCTGTAAACTGGTGCCAAACAACTCGTGGCCCAGTGCACCCAACAACATCCCGATCCTCGGACTCAAAGAGTTACCCATTTCCAATGATCCACTCCCTCACACCCACATCCAATTCGCACATTGTTACAAAAACCAAGCCGGGTGGACGTCCGTCCTCGACCGATTCCATCGAGGGGGTGGGACGCTCTACGATCTCGAGTTCCTCACCGACGCCACCGGTCGCCGCGTTGCTGCGTTTGGGTTTCATGCTGGATTTGCGGGGGCGGCTGCTGGTGCGCTTGCGTTGGCGGCGCAGAGAAGTGGGAAGGGGTTGGATCGTCTCGAACCTTTTCCGAATGAGATGGCGATGGTGAGTCATGTTAGGGAGGTCCTCGGAGGGAGCGGGAAGGGGGTTAGAGCCCTTGTGATCGGGGCTCTGGGACGGTGTGGCCGTGGTGCCGTTGACC
>JBBPQP010000361.1:0-28648 GCA_038092555.1 Boletus subgraveolens | reverse complement strand
TCACCGGTCGCCTCAGGGGTGAGAATGGACTCGAGGAGTGCGGGCGAGTCACCCGTATAACGATCGAAACACAGCGCCAACGCGTTCTCCTCGATGTGAGGTGTGTCAAGGTCATTGCCACCGTCCAGCGACCACTCTCCCTCCTCTCCCCCAAAAATCATCGACCCCTTTGTCGTTTCGAGCGCCTCGTGTTCGATGCTAATGTGAAGAGGAACGGAATCGGGTGAGCCTGAGACTGGGTGACCGGGACCTGTTCGTGGCCGATCAGGACCACCACGGAACAGGTCGAGGACTTGTTGTGAAAAAGAGGGGTCGGACTGGACGGCCCGCTCGTCTGGGGACGATGACGACGACGAGAGCGAATGAACTTCGGGGGAGGGAATTGTCGTGCGTCTCGGACGGCGCGGGGCCATGTTGCCGCGAGCGGGACAATCCACATCAGTATTGCGGGACGACGGTCTGTGCAAGGTAAACGTGTCCCTCGACTCGGATCGGGGCCGTGCAAATTGCGAGGGGCCAGAGGACTGCGGGACAAGACCAGATCGACTAGTGCTCCTATCTGGCACTGCATCCTGCTCCGCCTTGGCCTTGTTCCATCGACGCGTACGTCGCTCGGGCGCATAATGGCAGGTCAACCCCCGAATACGACATCGTTCACAGACGGGATGGTCGCCGCTGCACTGGGGAGAAAAAAAAAAGGTTAGGGAAAAAGAATAGTGCACGGGGGAAAGAGACCTCGTACCTTTGCTTTCCTCACTCTACACTTGTCGCACGCCTGTACCGTTCGTATGCGCGTATGTTCGGAGGCCCTGTAAAAGATGCCGGTAGTAGGATCGAGTGAACCGCGGAGAGCGCAGCGGGGGAGAGGCGATTCGATGTGCATGTCTGGTGAAAAGGAAGGGGAATGAGAGTTGGACTTAAAACATTTCCGAATTTGCAAAGACGATCTTAAACCTGTACACAATGTCAGACACTGCCTCTTCTCTCAAAACAATCTCATTCACCCTCTCTCAAACAGGCCACCAAAGGGTACAACAAAGAAAAAGCTGCCCGTCGATGGCACCGCAACGCACACACCCGTCCGTCGTCCCCGCACCCGACCGCACATACACCTGACCGCACCCCAAACAGACCCTCTCCGAACAACTCTCCTTTCTTCACCTCCCTCGCCCCTTCAAGAACGCCGTCTACACGAAAAACGCGAACCGTCGCACCAAGAACCTCAAGACCGTCCTCGGCCAAGAACGTGAGCGCGAACGCACGGACCGTGAGCGTAGACGACTCGAGCGGGAGGAACGGGACATGGCCATGGACGTCGATGGCACCAGCGTGACGGTCGAAGAGGAGGACGTTCCGACGTGTACGATCTCACCATGTGTTCTCCTTCGCACGTCTTAACCCTCTGCAGACACCTCGATCGAAGCACCACCCTCCCTACTGCCTCCCCGCCACTATTGCGATATCACGGGCCTCGAAGTGCGTCTCGTTCGTCGCATCCTTTCTGCGAGCACGCCACGCTGATACGGCGATCACAGGCACCGTACACAGATCCACGCACGGGACTTAGGTACCACGACAAGAGCGTCTACGATCTCATCAAGAATCTGGTATGCTCTCTCTCTCCTCTCCTCGCGTGCCAAACCCTCTTCATTTTCGCAGAGTCCCGGCGTCGCAAAAGACTACCTCTCCGCCAGGGGTGTCAATCCCATCGTCAAATAGCGACGAGTGCTAGTAGCAGTGTCGCGAAGTTCAGTCCTTTGTATACTATCCTCTTGCATGAATCAATGATCCCTGACGTCCCACGTCACTGATTCGCTGTCCAAGATCTTCGTCTTGTATATTTCTGCGCAGGCGTGAGATGGTCTTGGAGATGGGGGTTGTGACCCTCGTGTGCGTCGTGTGCGTCGTGAGTCGGAAGACTCTTACTAATACACTCTCTTTTCATCCTTTGATGGGGCCAAGGAGTAGGTGGAAAGAACCACGTGTAGATCAAACCTAGTTTTATTCAGCCGTTGGATGTTCTCATGCTATACTTCCGTCTGAGTGCACTATGACATTTCCTGTTAATTGAAAGAGGTATGTTTTTCCTGCACGGTGCAGGAAAAACATACCTAAAACGGAACGTCTCCGCGTAACATATAGCCCATTGACCATGCAGTTGTCGTGGCCATACGTCTCAGGTTCGGGGAGAGAATGCGCACTCTGTTTGGTGTTTCTCCCGGTGGTGCACTCAGTTTGGGTTGGAACGATCTCGTTACGGGCGTCAATTGCCTCGTGGGACGGTTGACATACTCAGAGTGCTCGTGCACTCTTGCAATCACTGTCCACAACGAAAAAACACCCCACGGAAGGTATGTCTGCGATTTAAAAGATTAGTTAACTGGAGTGACGTTGTATTTCAACAGCGTACGATCGATCCACATCGTTTGCTCTGCCCTAAATGCGTCAACTGAACGAGCTTTTCACTTTCTGCTGCAATAAATTACAACTCCCGCCCCAAAGGCGTTCCAATCGAGCGAGTTTTCTATACAATCGTTCTCTTTTGCTCTACAACCAGTTCAGTGAAAGGGGAGAAATGACTATCCTCGACGACGCACTTGCCCTCGAACGCAATGCATTGGAATTTCGCCCACAGGGGCATCGCGATCGAGCGCTTTCACTGAGCAGCCTTGCAATTTACCTCCACGCCCGTTTCAAGCACCTCGGAAGGCTTTCTGACCTCGACGAGGCATTTGCCCTCGAATACAGTGCATTGGAACTTCGCCCACCGGGGCATTCAGATCGAGCGCTTTCACTGAGCCACATTTCGATTTTCCTCCGCACCCGTTTTGACCAACACGGAAGGCTCTCTGACCTCGACGAGGCACTTGCCCTCCAACGCAGTGTGTTGGAACTTCGTCCACAGGGGCATCCTGATCGAGCTATTTCCCTGGGATACATTGCGAGTTGCCTCCAGGCCCGTTTCAACCAGCTCGGAAGGCTCTCTGACCTTGACGAGGCACTTGCACTCGAACGCAGTGCATTGGAACTACGTCCCCAGGGGCATCCTCATCGAGCCGCTTCACTGGGAAACATTGCGGGTTCCCTCCACACACGTTTCGGTCAGCTCGGAAGGCTCTCTGACCTTGACGAAGCACTCGCCCTCGAACGCAGCGCATTGGAACTGCGCCCACAGGGACATCCTGAGCGAGCCCTTTCATTGGGCAACATTGCGATTTTCCTCCACACACGTTTCAACCAACTCGGAAGGCTCTCTGACCTCGACGAGGCACTTGCCCTCGAACGGAGTGCTTTGGAGCTTCGTCCACAGGGGCATCCGGAGCGAGCCCTTTCACTAAGTAACATTGCGAGTTACCTCAATTCCCGTTTTTACCAGCTCGGAAGGCTCACCGACCTTGACGAGGCACTTGCTCTCGAACGCAGTGCACTGGAACTTTGCCCACATGGGCATCCTCATCGAGCTCTTTCACTAGGCAGCCTCGCGATTTACCTCCATACGCGTTTCAACCAACTCGGAAGGCTCTCTGACCTCGACGAGGCACTTTCCCTCCAATTCAGTACGTTGGAGCTTTGCCCGCAGGGGCATCCTGATCGAGCCACTTCACTGGGCAACACCGCGAATTTCCTCCACACCCGTTTTGACCAACTCGGAAGACTCACTGACCTTGACGAGGCGCTTGCCCTTGAACGCAGTGCATTGGAACTGCGCCCACAGGGGCATCCTGATCGAGCCGCTTCGCTGGGAAACATTGCGAATTCCCTCCACACCCGTTTCCAGCAGCTCGGAAGGCTCTCTGACCTCGACGAGGCACTTGCTCTCCAACACAGTGCATTGGAACTTCGCCCACAGGGGCATCCTGATCGAGCCCTTTCGCTGAGCCTCATTGCGAATTTTCTGCACACTCGTTTCAGCCAGCTCGGAAGGCTCGCTGATCTTGATGAGGCACTTGCCCTCGATCGTAGTGCATTGGAACTGCGCCCACAGGGACATCCTGATCGAGCCCTTTCATTGGGCAACATTGCGAATTCCCTCCATACCCGTTTCAACCAACTCGGAAGGCTCGCTGATCTTGATGAGGCACTTGCCCTCGAACGGAGTGCATTGGAGCTTCGTCCACAGGGGCATCCTGATCGAGCGGCTTCACTGAGCAACATCGCGAGTTGCCTCAATTCCCAATTCCACCAGCTCGGGAGGCTCACTGACCTTGACGAGGCACTTTCCCTCCAACGCAGTGCGTTGGAACTTCGCCCGCAGGGGCATCCTTATCGAGCCTTTTCCTTGGCCGGCCTCGCTCGCTGCCTCCATGCTCGATCCAACCATTCGGCTACGCACGACATCAATTACCTCGAGGAAACATTCAATATATATTCCCAACTCTCAGACATCTCTCAGACAGTGTCTTCCGCTGATCTCGAATGCACCAAAGAATGGATCCAGGCAGCTGAAGACTGCAAACACAGTACTACCGTTTTAGCTTACCAAACGTTTTTGCGCCTCAGTGTTCATCATCTCGCCGCTCTCCCTTCTCTCCCTCAGAATCTCGGACTACTCAAACAGCTCATAACGTCTTTAGCGGTCGATGCGTGTTCTGCTTGCATTCGTTACGGCAATCCTACCAATGCGATCGAGCTCCTTGAGCAGGGTCGTGGCATCTTCTGGTCCCAGTTGACTCGCCTTCGCTCTCCCCTTGATGAAGTGACAGCATCTGGTGATACGGGCAGAGAATTGGCAGCCAAGTTCACCGATCTGGTGTCTTTCCTTCGCAGCGTGCTTCGTGCCCACCCCAATACCGATTCTCAGTATGATCAGGCATCCCATCTCAACATCCAGCTACAGGATATTGTCGCTGATATTCGGAAGTTGCCTGGCCTCTCTCATTTCCTCCAGCCCCCGCTCTTCTCAGATCTCCAGGTGGCCGCTTCAAACGGGCCGGTCATCGTCGTAAATGCCAGTCAATATAGCTGCGACGCACTGGTACTTTTATCCGACCGAGATCCCCTCCACGTCGCTCTCCCCATCACGAAATCCCGCGTCTCTGAACTATCACTAGAGCTTCGTTCTCTAATCCACCGGGCCAAATTCGAGGATGGAACAAAGGAAATATTAGTGTTTCTACGAAAACTTTGGGATGAAATTGTTTTGCCGATTGTGACCGTCCTTGAAGAAGTCTGTCCCCGTCGATCGCGCATCTGGTGGTGCCCGACTGGCGAGTTCTCTCTTCTCCCATTGCATGCCGCTGGCTCGTTTAGGAAGGGCCAACCGAAGCTCTCCGATCTTTATATTTCCTCCTATACACCGACCTTGACAGCTCTCATTCGCGCTCGACAAAAAAGTACGCCGGACCCACCCGCGGAACAGAATCGGTTTTTGATCATTGGGCAAGCACAGGCTGCGGGACTCAATACACTCAACTCGGTCGACGCGGAGCTGTCCAGTATATCGCACCGTGTCGAGTCCATCGCAACGCTGACCTGTATTCAAGACCAAGACGCAAGCATCACCAAGGTCGGTCAAGAATTGACCAAGAACGACTTTGTTCACTTTGCCTGTCACGGCGTCCCCGATCGGAACCAGCCATTCGCGTCTGGATTTGCGTTGGGCGGCGGACTGCTAAAGATTGAAGACATTATGCAATACGACTTGCAGAGCGCCAAGTTTGCATATCTATCTGCGTGTCATACGACTGTCGGTGACGAAGGGAGTCCGGACGAGGTGATCCATCTCGCTGCGGCGATGCAGTTTGCCGGATTTCGTTCGGTGATTGGGACGATGTGGGCTGTGGACGATGCACATACGAACACGATCACATCGAGATTTTACGATAATTTGGTGGATGAGGGTGGTCATTTGGATCATACGAGAGCGGCGCTTGCGTTGCATAAGACGATGAGGGGTATTCGTCCGAGCGACATGCCCTATGATCAACGGATTCTGTATATACATATTGGTGCCTAGCGGTGCTACTTTCCGGTGCGTACGTCCCCCCCGCATGTGCTGTTATCCAAACTGAACTACCTACGGTCTTAGTCATTGTAGCAGGTTATACTCGACGTAGTTTACAACGATCGGACATGCCGAAGCCCGGACCTTATTTATTCGAATGGAGGTCACCACACGTGAGGCAAAGGACTCGTCCTGCTTTACTCTTTGACGACAACGGGGTACGAGATCTGAGCGTATATCAATCATATCACCCATGACCGGCAAGAAGGGCAAAGGCGACGATGACGCGCCTGCATGTTATCTGCACGGTGAGGACGCCATATATACCACCATCCTCCCCTGCATACTGGATAATCTACATGTTTTGATCGTCTCGAACACGCTCTTAGGTTACGTATCCGGCCTTCTCATGAAGGTCTTGCCCACTGCCTCCGTCTCTGACGCAAACGAATCGGACAGACTACCCGTATGCATCGATCGCAACGACCCATGTCGACGGCCTCGTGCTCGCCTTGAACCCCTTCTCGTATAGCTACAACTATCGCTCGGTCGTCCTCCAAGGCACCGCTACCGTCGTCCTGGACGTCGACGAGAAGCTCTGGGCGATGACCCAGTGTCGTACCTAAATGGTGGGAAACCTCCAGGAACCCGCCCACAAGTGCAGAGATGCAAAGTACGCGGATCATCAAAGTGCGCAAAGTGAGCGCAAGCGCCAAGGTAAGAGCGGAGGGTCCGCATGATGAGCGATCGGATGTACCTGACGGGAAACTCGTCAAGAGGGTGTGGACAAGGCGTAATGCTGGTATGTCTTGCGGATGTGGAGATTTACTTAAGCGGAACCAACGTGCGTCGGTTTTGAGGTATTTGAGGGGTTCGGTAAGCCCATGCAGAGCACGTAGAATGGTGTACCGACCATACCAGAGGACACGCGGGAGTGTCTGAGGCAAGAAATTATGAAGAGGGAGAATGATGCCATTCGTACTGCGAAGGGTGGTGATCATAGTGTCGGAGATCAAGCACCCGTTGCATCCTTGCGAAAAGCGACAAACTCCCACCAAGGCTTGTCCGCCCCCCCGAAAATGGTGAGCACGTCGCTCCGCTTCTAGATCTATTGACTTTGAGTGAGTTGGACGCTCCAGCATTGGTTCGGAAGGTGACATGGTTCCCGTTTAGACGACACCACCTGTAGATTCAAGTGAGCAAATGACACCACCCGAGTTTCGTGTCACCGCAAATACTTGCCCGCGTTCAAAATTTCGTGTCTTCATCGGGATAATATCTACGTGCTCGCTCGATTGCCGCGATAACCTGGACGACGAGACACGGTCAACGTCAGCCTTCAGTGATCTTTGAACACGAGCCGATTTGACGTGGCAACCGCACTTGTGGTAGTGAAAAGTCCAAGCTAAAAGCTTAGGAACGAGACATGCAGCAAACCCTACAGTGTTCAGCGGGACCAATGGCAGGCGTGCCACTTATCGAGGTACGCGTGTTTGGACCAGCGGCAGAAGCAGCGAGGCCAGTAAGACTGGCCCAGCGTCTCGTGAGACCTTCTAAGTTGTCCTTGCGTCGTCCGGTAGTGGTGCTTTTCAGGGTGGAGTGCTGGAGGGAAGAATGTTGGAGAGGGTCGATAAAACCGGAGATAAGCAACTAAAAGGGATATGTAGGTAGTGTGGGTTGCATGCGACATCTGGCATTGAGATTGATTGCCGTCTATAGGATTTGCTGCGGGTGTAGGCATATTTGTGGGTGTAGATGGAGAATGCATCTTCCATTAAAACACGAGGAAAGTGGTGGTATCCGGACGTAGTCATTTCCTGATAGAGAGATGAACTCGCTCTCTGCATAGTCGAGACTTCCATCTGCTTGGTATGGTCATCCTTCCTTCTCGAATCGGAGACGTCCATTCTTCATCTCACACTGTTTACCTGTGCACATTGTCAGTGGAAGAAGCATGAAAAAATGAAGGTGTACCTTTGATATTCAGCGCAATCACCAGTTTTGCCCAATCACTCCCAGCCGGAAACACCCCCTCCGCATCGACGGTCCGCGGCCATGCTCCCATGCAAGTCTCTTGGAGTAGAGACCTCGTCAACGATCCTCATGGGCTGTTGCGAAGTACAGCCGTCGTCGTCCTGTTCAACATTGATCGATTGATCTTTCGGTCCGTCTCGTACTCAATCACGTGAACAGAGCCCTCGTGATGTGGTCGAGTCCCCATGCTTCAAACCGATCAACCTTGCTGTAGTATATCGATCTAGGACGTTCACGGCTTTGCATTCGTCGTCACGAGCCGAAGGTCATTCTGTCGTGGTGTATGAGCTGATGGTAAGAGTGAGACAAAACCGGACGCACCGCGAATTCCTCGACAAAATGATACTTTCCTTTAATCATCTTGCCAAAGTACATTGGTATATATATCACATCCGCATACCCAGGCATCTGCGCTGGGCAGACAGGGTGGACGAAGAACGTATAGTCGACTTTCCTATGCCAACCCCGTCGTCAGAAAACTCCCACAAGCTACTGGCCGTTCGCCTACTTGTTAATCTGTGTAATCAGTTTTGTTTGAGTTTGACTGATCTCGGAATTTTAGGCTGCTATTCGAGTTCTGTGCTGACCTACTTGGACTTGAACTTTTCCCCTGCGCTGACGGGTTGAAGAGCACGGGCAGATGGGAGGACGAGGGTGATGTCGGAATATCCGTTTGATATCGACTCCGAATCGTCCATCTCGACTTCGAGACGTCCAAAATATCAGCGAGTTCTCGGCTCTGAAATGACCGCAACAAATAAATAGCGCGCAGAACAAACATACCTAATATCCCCGACTCTCCCGACCTGGACAACGGTGGCAGTCGTGTCACACCCCTGTCACCTTCGCTCACGAGTTAGCCCATCGACCATGCAATTGCCGTAGCCATACATCTCAGGTTCAGGAAGGGAATGTGCAATGTCTCTCCCAGTGATTGGCACTGCTTATTCTTTCAATCCGATTCGGGACAACGTGCAGAAAGTTATCTCGTAACGTGTAACAGGCGCCAGTTGCCTCCACGGTGGGGTTGGCATGCCGTGTGAGTGCTCGACATGGCTCGAGCACTCTCCCACTCTTGCAATCACTGTCCACAACGAAAAAGACCCCACGAAAGGTATGGCTACGATTTAAAAGACTACTAAGTGGAGTGACGTTGTGGTTCAACAGGATACGATTGATCCACGTCATTTGCTCTGTCCCAATGTTTGAACTGAATGAGCTTATCGATTTCTGCCGCAACAAATTGCAGCTCCCGCCCCAGAGGCATTCCAAGCGAGCCAGTTTACTACATGGTCGTTCTCTTTTACTCTATGACCAGTTCACCAAAGGAGGAGAAATGGCTGATCTCGATGAGGCACTTGCCCTCGAACGCACTGCATTAGAGCTTCGCCCACAGGGGCATCCTCATCGAGTTCTTTCATTGGGAAGCCTCGCGGCTTACCTCCATGCCCGTTTCAATGAGCTTGGAACACTCTCCGACCTCGACGAGGCAGTTACCCTTGAACGCAATGCATTGGAACTTCGCCCGCAGGGGCATCCTCATCGAGCTGTTTCACTGGGTAGCCTCGCGGTTTATCTCCATGCCCGTTTCAACAAGCTCAGAACGCTCTCTGACCTTGATGAGGCACTTATCCTCGAACGCAATGCGTTGGAACTTTACCCACAGGGGCATCCTGAAAGGGCCGTTTCACTGGGTAACATCGCGGGTTACCTCAATTGCCGTTTCCACCAGCTCGGAGGGCTGTCTGACCTCGACGAGGCGCTTTCCCTCCAACGCAGTGCACTGGAACTTTGTCCACAGGGGCATCCTGATCGTGCCCTTGCACTCGGCCGCATCGCTGATTCCCTCCACACTCGTTTCAACCAACTTGGAAGGCTCGCTGACCTCGACGAGGCACTTGCCCTCGAACGCAGTGCATTGGAACTTTGCCCGCAAGGGCATCCTGATCGAGCTCTTTCACTGGCCAACCTCGCGGTTCACCTCCATGCCCGTTTTAACCAGCTCGGAGGGCTGTCTGACCTCGACAAGGCACTTGCGCTCCAACGTAATGCATTGGAACTTCGCCCACACGGGCATCCTGATCGAGCTCTTTCGCTAGGCAGCCTCGCGATTTACCTCCACGCCCGTTTCAAGCAGCTCGGAAGGCTCTCTGATCTTGATGAGGCACTTGCCTTCGAACGCAGCGCATTGGAACTGCGCCCACAGGGTCATCCTGATCGAGCGCTTTCATTAGGCAACATCGCGAATTTTCTCCACACCCATTTCAACCAGCTCGGAAGGGTCTCTGACCTCGACGAGGCACTTGTCCTTGAACGCAGTGCATTGGACCTTCGCCCGCAGGGGCATCCTGATCGAGCCCTTTCATTGGATAACATCGCGAATGTCCTCCATACTCGTTTCAAACAGCTCGGAAAGCTCTCCGACCTTGATGAGGCACTTGCCCTCGAACGAAATGCATTGGAACTTCGCCCACAGGGGCACCAGGATCGAGCTGTTTCAATGAGCAACATTGCGGCTGTCCTGAACACCCGTTTCTTCCAGCTTGGAAGGCTCTCTGACCTTGATGAGGCAGTTGCACTTGAACGGAGTGCACTGGAACTTCGTCCACAAGGGCATCCTGATAGAGCCCTTTCACTGGGAAACGTCGCGTGTTACCTTAATTCCCGTTTCTGCCAGCTCGGAAGGCTCCCTGATTTCGATGAGGCACTTTCCCTCGAATACAGTGCATTGGAACTTCGTCCGCAAGGGCATCCTGACCGAGCCGCATCACTGGGCCACATCGCAGATTCCCTTCACACCCGTTTCAAGCGGCTCGGACAGCTCTCTGACCTCGACGAGGCACTTGCCCTCCAACACGATGCATTGGAACTTCGTCCTCAGGGGCATCCTGATCGAGCCTTTTCACTGAGCAACATCGCGACTATCCTCCACACCCGTTTCAGCCGGCTCGGAAGGCCCCCTGACCTCAACAAGGCACTTTCCCTCGAACGCAGTGCGTTGGAACTTCTCCCACAGGGGCATCGTGATCGAGCCGTTCCACTGGGCAACATTGCGCGTTACCTCCATGCTCGTTCCCACCAGCTCAGAAGGCTCTCTGACCTCGACGAGGCACTTGCCCTCGAACACAGTGCATTGGAACTTTGCCCGCAAGGGCATCCCTATCGAGCCTTTTCCTTGGCTAGCCTTGCTCGCTGCTTCCATACTCGATCCAAGCACTCAACTGCGCACGACATCAGTGACCTCGAGGAAACATTCAATCTATATTCCCAACTCTCCGACGTCTCTCAGACAGTGTCTTCCGCTGATCTCGAATGCACCAAAGAATGGATCCAGGCAGCTGAAGATTGCAAACACAGTACTACCGTTTTAGCGTACCAAACGTTTTTGCGTCTCAGTGTTCATCATCTCGCCACTTTGCCTACTCTCCCTCAGAATCTCGGACTACTCAAACAGCTCATAACAACTCTAGCAATCGATGCATTTTCTGCTTGCCTTCGTTATGGCAATCCCACTAATGCAATCGAGCTCCTTGAGCAGGGTCGTGGCATCTTCTGGTCCCAGTTGACTCGCCTTCGCTCTCCCCTTGATGAAGTGACAGCATCTGGTGATATGGGCAAAGAATTGGCAACCAAGTTCACCGATTTGGTGTCTTTCCTTCGCAGCGTGCTTCGTGCCCACCCCAACACCGATTCTCAGTATGATCAGGCATCCCATCTCAACATCCAGCTACAGGATATTGTCGCTGATATTCGGAAGTTGCCTGGCCTCTCTCGTTTCCTCCAGCCCCCGCTCTTCTCAGATCTCCAGGTGGCCGCTTCAAACGGGCCGGTCATCGTCGTAAATGCCAGTCAATATAGCTGCGACGCGTTGGTACTTTTACCCGACCGAGATCCCCTCCACGTCGCTCTCCCCATCACGAAATCCCGCGTCGCTGAGCTATCATCGGAGCTTCGTTCTCTGATCCGCCGTGCCAAATTCGAGGATGGAACAAAGGAAATATTAGTGTTTCTACGAAAACTTTGGGATGAAATTGTTTTGCCGATCGTGGACGTCCTTGAAGAAGTCTGTCCCCGTCGATCGCGCATCTGGTGGTGCCCGACTGGCGAGTTCTCTCTTCTCCCATTGCACGCTGCCGGCTCGTTTAGGAAGGGCCAACCGAAGCTTTCGGATCTTTATATTTCCTCCTATACACCGACCTTGACAGCTCTCATTCGTGCTCGACAACAACCACCGGACCCACCCGCGGAACAAAATCGTTTTTTGATCATTGGGCAAGCACAGGCCGCAGGAATGAATGCACTCGGCTCGGTCAACACGGAGCTGTCCAGTATATCGCACCGTGTCGAGTCCATCGCAACGCTCACCTGTATTCAAGACCAAGACGCAAGCATCGCCAAGGTCGGTCAAGAATTGATCAAGAACGACTTTGTTCACTTTGCCTGTCACGGCGTCCCCGATCGGAACCAGCCATTCGCGTCCGGATTTGCATTGGGCGACGGACTGCTAAAGATTGAAGACATTATGCAATACGACTTGCAGAACGCCAAGTTTGCATATCTGTCGGCGTGTCATACGACCGTCGGTGACGAAGAGAGTCCGGACGAGGTGATCCATCTCGCTGCGGCGATGCAGTTTGCCGGGTTTCGTTCGGTGATTGGGACGATGTGGGCTGTGGACGATGCACATACGAACGCGATCACATCGAGATTTTATGATCATTTGGTGGATGAGGGTGGTCGTTTGGATCATACACGAGCGGCGCTTGCGTTGCATAAGACGATGAGGGGTATTCGTCCGAGCGACATGCCTTATGATCAACGGATCCTGTATATACATATTGGTGCCTAGCGGTGCTGCTTTTCGAACGGTGCGTACGTCCCCCCCGCATGTGCTGTTATCCAAACTGAACTACCCACAGTCTTACTTACCGTAGCAGATTATATATTCTCGACGTCATTTACAACGAATGGACATGTCAAAGCCTTTGTTCGAACGGAGCCGCTGAGTCCATGTTGACATGGAGGTGGGAGGAGATTTTCTTCGACTGTAACTGCCTACACGTGAGGCAAAGGACTCGTCTTTATTCACCGTAAATTCATTCCTTTCGCTGATCGGTCCCACAAACAGTGCACATCCTGCTTTTCAACAAGTTTAGGAATGAGAACCTAACTACCAGGTGCGTCACAGCTAGCAGGCACGCGCCCACTTCGAGCCCTCCTCGCGCTATGATCAAGCGCATTTTTTTCGTGGAGGGGAGCGCATGGCGAGGTCCAGGGAACTTTTTTTTTTTTTTTTTTTTTCGTGACTCGGTCCCGTGCCAAAGGGTGCGCACTGTGCACTGTGTGGTAGGTAACATACGTATCGCACATAGCACTTGCACCCGAGTATCTGCCATGATCGATATCCATCATGCCATTCACGTTGTCAGCCCGCAGCTATACCCAGTCACTCTGATCACTGGCACACACACACGCTCACATCCTCCCCATCCTCCAAGCTGCCTCACACACATGAACCATACATAGATCCCAAGCTGACGATCTCGAAACGAGAGCATGGCCGAGTCCTGTCGACTTGTTACTCGTTGCAACGATTTCCAAGGACATCTCCACCTTGCAAGGATGTCCACGACCGATTCGATTCGATGGCGTACACCTCCAGCACCAACGACGGGACGAAGAACACTGGCCAAAGTTGCCCAACCCTTCTGCAAAAACAAACTCTACTGCATTAGTACCCCTCATATCGATCGAGTATAACTCTCCAATATGGCCTGCTTGGACTCGGACTTTTTCCCCTTGCATTGGCAGCTTCAAGGGCACGCACGGGGTGATGCCAGAATATCCATCTGATGGCGACTCTAAATCGTCCATCTCAACTTGGAGACGTCCAACATATCGGGGCGTATGTGATAATAGTACCCCTTATATCGATCGAGTATAATTCCCCCAATACTTTTAGAAAGTCCAGCTCCCTCCCCATCCCTCTACTATTAAAAAAAAAGACAACTACACCATTAATGACAATGGTATAACAACAACAACAACAACAACAAGTGGTAGATATAGAAAAGAACAGTGTCAATTTCCAATCGTCCATACGTGTCAAATGACACAGTATCCAAAAACAAAAACACAGATGTAAGAGTCAGAGTGTCGTTTACACTGTTCATCGGCACCCGTCAGTCCATCACCCAGGGACAAAAATGACACGACGTACGCAGACCACCCAAGAATGCCAACGCAGCACAAACCGCCACGCTCGTCATCACACCACGCTTCCCATCCACCGCACCCGACGTCTTGGTCGTCGTCGTCGTCGCCGCCGTCGACACCGCCGGAAGCTCCGCCACAGCCGCCGTCGGCTGCGTCTCCACACTACCCGTTCCCACGATCAACATCGTCCCATTACTCGGCACGCCATTTACAACGACAAACAACAACACCGGTCCGGGCGTGAGCAAGTTGGCGTTCGGTGGGACCTGCGAGACGTGCAGGACGTACGACCCGTCGCTGTTGACGCTATACGTGTTGTTGAGCTGGAGGTGGCGCTGACCCATGTTCATCGCGTGCGTCGTGAAGCCGCCGCGGGAGAGCACAACAGTCGTGTTGGCAGCGGCGTTGTTGGCCGACGTGCCCGTGTACGACGTCGAGGAGACGGTGAGGTTAAAGTAAGAACCGCCATAACCAAGCGTCTGGGGAACACCCGTCACTTGCGGACGCACGCTCGACGAAAAGTAAGCGGGGTAAAAGATCTCGGCGGTGTACGTCGTGGGATAAGGCGCGGTGAGCTCCACGTCGAGGTTGGGATTTGACCCTGCGATCAACACGGATGCATCTGGGAGAAGGATCGCAGTCGAGTGGTACAACCGCGCAATGTTGGACGAGCCGAGCCCCGCGTTGGACCAGCGCGAACCCTTGGGTGCGTTGGGGTTGTAAATTGCAGGTGTACCGATAGGACCTGATGCGAGCGACTGGAAATAGGGCATCTGATCGAGAGTAGGGGTGTAGAGCGTCTGGTTAGCAAACCCGGCGGTGCCGTTCTTGCCACCGTTGATGACGAGCATGGTACCGTCGGGGAGAGTAATGAACTGACCCATAGTACGACCCTCGAGCATGTCGTCGTCCTGTTCGTATACCGGCGCAGAGCCGTCCTGAGGTTCGGGTGTGATACGCTGGCAGTCTGCAGATGCCGGGTACGTCCACGTGTTGTAAAACGGCCAAGAGTAGTTTCCATAGTAATCCGCAGGCATATCAGAACCACCACAAAAGACAACGGTCGGCGTATAGTTGTTGGCCGGAGTGAGGGGAAGCATCGCGACAGCACCCGAAGCAGGGTAAACACGCGCGACGCCATTAGGCATATCAGGGAGAGGTGTCTCAATGTTCTGATCGGGATCCCAAAGAACTAGGGGTAATCATCAAGTGTCAGACCTCGACACGCACGCCATTGCAACTCACTCGTGGAGAGATTCGCCTGGAGGAACATCTTGCCAGACGGCATGAGGTAGGTGTGCGCGTACGAGTTGAGACCAGAGGTGGTGATCATAAAGTTCATGACCGTAGCGGGCCCACGGCTGGGGTAGAACTCGTAAGTGGGGGTCGCGCCACCACCCTCGTATGCGGGATCGACGTTGGGCAGGTTTCGGTTGACGTAGCCACCCGAGGTGAAACCACCGATGAGGGCAATGGTGCCGTCGGCGAGGGCTTCTGCGGCAGAGTACCATCGCATGTCTTGCATGGACAGCACGGCGGGGTTGTCGAACCATTGACACTCTGTAGAGGACAAGTTGGAGGGGGTGCACGGGTTGAGTATACGGATAGATTTTCTGCCATCATAGTCGCCATAGACGTCGTCATAATTCGATGAAGACGGGGGACCAGAACCTTGCAAAAAGAGTTGAGTTGCCGCATGTAAAGAGGAGAAGGGAAGCAGAGGGGGCCCACCGATACTGATGGCATCGTTACCCCCAAAAGTAGCATAGGAGCCATTTGGAAGATGCATGCCAGAAGCACAAAAAGTGTTGGTGAGCACACTCATCGTGGTCGCCTGATGTGTGTTGATGTTCCTATTTTCATTTCCGTCCTCAAACATCAGATGGGGGGATAGGGAGGGATGAGGTAGAACGCACCAGACGGAACCCCAAGCGGGGTGGCCGTTGATTTGAGCGGCGTTGCCCTCGGTCTTGTCGAGAATGTAGACCATCTCTTCGTTGCCGAGGAACATCTATACCAGGGATGGGTTGGGACGGAGGGGAGTGAGGGAGAGGGGGACGTTACCATCAAGGCACTGACGAGGGTGCTACCGGCTTGGACGATAGACCCAGCTTGCTGAGCGGCAGCAGAGCCTGAGAGGGCGAGGCTGGACAGGGTGAGCCATGGGAAGAGTGTACTAGGGGGGTGCATGGGGAAGCGAAGGACAGGTTATATGAAGGAGCGAATGATGCACAACTAAGTAGCAGAGGGGAAAATGGAAAGAGTGCTAACGACAAGGGGATAAAAGAGAATGGATCATCGCCTTGTCCGTTTTTTTAAAACAGACATGAGCTCGCTACGTGACAGAGGTGGTTGGAAAAAGATGCTTGTTTTGGGATTCGATTGCTATTTTTCGCTCAAAGAACGAGAATAGACCCGGATTGTACGCGGCGCGGCCGCCTCGACCCGTGAGACGCTAAATGTACATGCGTGAGACGGCGTACGCAGCATATTCTTTCATCCGCAGCTACATACCAGGCTATTCGGATATGACGTCGAAAAAAACAGTGCTACTGTCGAGCAGGGTGATTGAACGCAAAGCCTGCACGCGAAGCGCAGCACAAGTGCTAGTACCGATTGATGTAGGCTCGAATACGCGACGGGCTGTTCAACCCGTCCCCGTCACTTGACATGCCAAAACTGACGCTGGCATGCTTCAAGTCCAGAGACCCCCTTGAATGGGCTGAAGTCACCCTCGTGTACCCTAACCCCCTGTGAATCGCGTTGAGCCAGGAGCCAACACCCGTTGACTCCTCGCCCCATTTCGATCACCGTGCACCGTTTCCACGAGTGCCAGTCAAGTTGCCACAAAAGTCCTTGGAGACGGAGATCATCGCCAAGCATCATCACCCCCGGGACAAAGACGACCCAGTACACACTCCAACGTCACCATGTACCTACAACGGAACCCTCTCAAATACGTACATGTATGCCAATTTCTTCAGCTCCTCCACGCTCTGCCGATCGGCTACCACCACTTTTTCGTCATTGAACAACACCCACGCTTCATTCCCTTCCACATCCGTGTCCATAGCTTCCCCCGACCGCGACCGCGGCAACCGAATATGGGCGACGTAGTGCCCAGAATGTACACTCGGGCCCTTGTGCGAGATGAACGCCTTCAGTCGATACATCGCCGGCAACACCATAGAACCAGGTGGCGAAATCTGCTTCGTTTCCGTCTGCGCGGCCCCCGCGGAAACCGTCACCTCACCGATGTCATCGGGATGATTGAACAGCCACTCGACCGCACGTTCAGGATTCCCGCCCTGCATCTACGTCAACCATGATCACCCTCAACGGCAACACGGAACTACGTACAGTTTCTAAAAGCGCTTTGCGCGCTTGTGCATGCGTGAATCCCATGTCTGCCAGCAACCCAATTTGATCTGCAGAGGGCTCTGGAACGCTCGAACTACCCGTCGAGGCACCGAGCTGAATGGGATCGTCAATATCTGGCGGAACACTCAGTCTCGCTCATCAATCCCCTTGCATGCACGCGTACCGGGGTCTTCCATATGGCCGAAGAGCCATTCCATCGCAGCTTCAGCTCCAGCGTTGCCAGTCGCAAGCAATGCCTTTTGGCACCTGACAGCCGGAAAGCCCATTCCCTCCAACTGGGCCATCGCCTCCGCATCAAACACCGGCAAGGACGGCGCAGAGCTAGAAGAAGACCCATCCGGAAGCTCTTCTTCCCCTACCTGTAATCCCTTGCCAAGGTATTTATCCAGTACGAGGTCCCCATCGGGCAAGATAATAGGAATGTCTGTGTTTCCACTCTGTGCGTCGTGTCGAGCACTCAGGTCGACAGGCACATACCTAGTTTCGTGGGTACCCAATTCTTGAGTTGGAATTTCTTGGCATGAATCACGAGCACGTCAGGGAACGTGGCGAGCTGCGTCCGTCTGACCGCGTGTGTCTTCCCGCACCCCGCCTCGCATTGGTATTCCAATCTCTCTTGCCCCATCTCTCCAAGGAAGAGGTCGAGGCACAACTCCAACGGGACACGCGCATATGTCGGCTTCGACGCATCTGCCCCACCTTGACCTTCCGAAATTTCCGTCGCTGGGACACCGAGGCTCAAGACGTCCATGTTATCAACACGATACCTCACCCGATGACATCCCAAACACTCCAAGCGCTGTTCCAATCCAAACGAAAAGATATCCGTTGGCTCACCCTCTCCTGTAACGTCGCGATGGGCCGTCGATGGATCTCAAACACAGACGAACACTTACCTGGTGCCCCACCTCTCGCCTGATGGTTATACCTTCTGAGTACAGTAAGCAAATGGCCGAAAAACTCTTCCGCGTCTTGTTGTCGCATCGTGGCAAACTCGGCGTGACCTTTGCCGACGAGCGCTTTGAACCCGGCAGGTTTGAGGCCCATCTGCCAAGGCGTGTGCTCCGGTGCCAGATGCGCAAGCGGGTCCGAGGGCGCTGGATAGACGTCAGTTATCTGCAGCAACCCAGAAAAGAGTCAAACGGACGCTGTTCAGTACGTGCGTTCGAGTAACGTCCACTCAAAAGACCGTCGGCGACCTTGAATAGCTGACATTCGAGGCAGTCTGCAGGCAGTGACTGGCCGCAGGTCGCCCAGTGCACCGAAGCCTTCTCAGAAACAGAGTCTTGTGGTAAATCTAATGATGGTCGGCGATAATACCGTTCTTGGAAGGGGGAAAGCGAAAACAGCGTTTGTAGGACGGAGGCCATGTAACAACTTGAGAAAAACGCAATGAGCAAGTTTGTCTATCCCCATCGCTGCAAGTTATCCCTACCTATTTCCGAGGTTACTGAGTCCAGTGGTTCCTGGACCAAAGACGGGTTTCAAAGCGCTTCCGTCTTCTGCTGTGAGAGAAAAGTCAAACGTCAGGTTTCGTTCGATTTGCTGCACAGTGCATGAGCGTTCCGGAGACGATTGTTTTGCAAAAATGCCTCACCAACTCTGTCATGCTCTTCTCCGTCTTCTTTTGAGATGACACATTGATTCCGAATGCAGCGAGGTGTGTCGTCAACTCGGGATCAAGACGTGCATCGTTGCATGCATAACAGTAGATATCTGCGAGGATCTTTAGCTAGCCGATCTCGAGAATCATGCCTTGTACACACCTGCTCCACCCTCGGGCGTGATCGTCCCGAGCTTTACGCAAACCGGATGCTGAGTCGCATTAAAGTGGGCCAACGCATGCCCGTTTCCGCCGGTGCCACCAAACTGCGCACGTCCACAGCCAAGTGCGCCACAAGACAGACAGAGCCACAAATTAGACGTCAGTTCGCAAAAAGCGCAGTGCGCTAGCCCTAACGCCCTCGCTCAGAGTGATACACGGACGCGCTCAGAGATCGATCGCCTACCCTCTGCTTGAATAGGCCCACTCGCATATTGTTCGAGTAACAACGCATGCTCGCAAGCGACGATTTCTTCTTCCCAAGCTTTCACCTCCGACTGACGGGCAGACGACAACGACTGCATGATTCCGTCCGTTAAACGCTTCGTCTGCCCAACAGCAGCACGTGTGTGCATAAACACGAAGCGTAAAGGGGGGATACGATAACACGCACCGTATCCTCGTCTACAGCGATCGCCCTTCCATTCACCGCATCGCACTTCCAACACTTGAGCACCGTCTGATGATCGTACTTGTCCTCCTCACGTTCTTGGACGATCGCGAGCTTGGTCATCTTGGCGGGTGGCTCGTCGTCTCCCTAACATCAATCAGTTCGTGCGTCGCGTTCGTGTGAGGCGATACGCACACGTTTCTGTTTTGGTGTTCGTTTGACGTTCAGGGTGAAGGCGTGGCCAGATCGCGCGACGTGGGTGCGCGCATGGTGGCGATCTGGACTCAGACACGCGCCGTTGAAGCAGACGAGACAGACATCGATACCGTCGTCGCCATCCTGCGCACCATGTCGCTCAGCGGAGCGCCGTGTTTACCCCCACCGATCGTTGCGTACCTGGTTGTCAAAGCACTGTGTACACTCTTCGCGATGAACTGACTGGCTTAGTTTTGGCTGTTGTAGCCTGGATAGGTCGGATTGGTGAGGACAACTTGCCATCGTGGAAGAGAGGACGAGAGATTCGGACGGGTCCAAAGCGACTTTATCAAGAGGGGTATCTCACGTGTTGATGCACGTGATCGTTATTCCATCGAGATTCGACGCGTTTGTTCTACTAGACTACTAGTACTTGTACTACCCCTCAGAGGACATCCATCTTGAAGAAACGCTCGCGGGGAAGGAACGTCAAAATCGAACGCTTGTATGGAAAGTCGAAAAGCTGCAATAAAAATTTTTAAGTTCCCCCGCGTTATCCCCGCAACCGTGTTCATGTCCCTCACCGTCTCGATATGCATCGTAGAGTCCAAAGAGAGCTGTACAATGGCCCCGTTGTCTGCTCTCGGCTCTCCAACCGCATGTTCCGTCCTCGGATCTGCCAGAAAGATGTAATGATGGATCGACCGGAGCCACGCTTGTGCTACCGCAGACCCGTCAGGCATGTCTCCATACACAATTCCAGGTCGTGAAACCTACCTCTGTCCCAGCCTCTGAACCGCTCTTCTCCAACAAGTACATGTATGCCTCGATCCCACTCCTTTGCACCCCCCGGAATATAGGTTGCAACGTGGTTCTCCTGCGACAATCTGTAAAGTGCAAACACCCAACTCCAGGGTAACACCTCACCTTGACATAAACGAGTTCCAAATACCCCATGAGCTCGCCATCCCAACTCATCATCATTGGCAGCACCCCAGGGTCGTTCATAACACCACGCACATATCGTCTATGCTGTTCAAGAGACCCCCGCTCGTTCCACCCCTTGTTGACACGGTCGTCATTGTGCCATTTGTGAAACGCTTCCAGGTGAGGGGTATCCTGACCATCCTGACCAACATCAAAGTAGGCAAACTCGAGCATCTGCTTCACTTTTGGACAGTAGCGACGGTAGAGCACTTCCCCTGGCAGAGGCTTGGGTGGTCGCAGCGGATGCGCGGTGATAACCAGCGGTGTGCGAGTGAACGACTGAACAGACGGGAATGGAGAAACGGTATGTCGAGTCAAGGAAGTCAAAGGGGGTAGCCAACCGCGTGGGTGGTATCCATGTGTCCCGGCGCCTTGCCAAAAAGCTGCTCTGGAGAGGAACAGAACATCTGCGTCCGCCTGCTTGCTCAGCGCAGTCCTACCGAGCCCTGAACGCAGAATATACGCGCAAAGGTCTGCGCGATGATCTATTTCGGAAGAGAGCACGATTGGAATCGTCTCTTGTTCGTGGTGGCGAACGAACAGGGCGTAGACAATCGCCCACGCATCCTGTACCGTAATTCGGCGAGTGATGGGAGGGTGGATTTCCAGCACGGGGTAACTGGGGACATGTATCGCGGCGTGTTCATGCGGTGTACCGACGGCAGAGAGAAGCAATGCTGCAGTGCGGTCGAGAGACTGATAGGTACACACTGGGACATTGTCCACGAGAATCTCCGTCCTCGGAGGCCGCTCACCGGGGCTGGACGAGATATCCGGCCGAGGCTGAACGATGTCGACCCTGGTGCGGTCAGGGAGGAGAAAGTTATCAATAGGACAAGACAGCGCATTCTGCACGGCCTGCAGACGTTCTCTAGCGCGAGCCATACCCGATGATCGTCCGAGTTCAACCGTCGAACGATCTAATCTGATAACACTAAACCATTGCTTACATCAGCAATATCATCATAGACCCGCACCAAGAAAAAAAAGAAAAAAAAAAAAAAGACAAGGTCGCTTTGAACGTCATGCCACAAAACGGCCCAGTTCCAAACGGAAACGTCGAGACACCCGTCGAGGTCTCTACACCGTCCATTGTCGGTATAAACTTTGGCAACTCGTACGCGTCCATCGCCGTATTCACAAAGGTTCCGTCCAACCTCATCTCCATCGCTCGCGTTCCACACTCGCTAACGCCCCTCTCGCGAGCCAGGAAGGCGTCGCAGAATGCATAGCCAACGAAGACGGTGAACGCCAGATCGCCTGCGCGCTTTCTTTCCGCGGCGAAGAGATGGTACGCAAAACAAATCGACGCCCGATCTCTCTCTCATCCAGCTTGACGATCATGCACGATCACAGTACATCGGAAACCAAGCCAAGCAACAGCTCGTCAAAAACGCCGAAAACACGATCACAGGCTTCCGTAACCTCCTCGGAAAGAAGTATGTCCTCCCATACATCGCGTTCCTCAAGCACAGATAACAACACATTCGACAGATTTTCAGAGTTGCCTCAGGACAAGCTGTCCGTGTCTACTGCCGTCATCCAACATCCCTCCTTGTCCGATGTACCTGCCTACAAAGTCAAGGTCCTCCAACCCGCCCCATCGCCTTTATCCGCCACCGCCACCAACACACCCGCAGCCTCACACGCAGCTACCCCTCGTTCCGAGCCCATCGAAGTAGAACGCATCTTGACCGTATCCGAAGTAACCACCATTTTCCTCAGCTCCCTCCGCCAGTCTGCAGAGGACTTCCTCGGCCGAAAAGTCATCGGGACCGTCATCGCTATACCCTCCTGGTTCGACGACGCCCAGAGAAATGCACTCTCAAAGGCTGCCGAGGACGCAGGGATTCACGTCCTCCAACTGCTTGACGATGGTGGTGCCGTCGCCGTCTGCACATCCGAGAGCGCAGACGGCGTCCCCAATGATCGAACACAGCTCATCGTCGATCTCGGCGCATCCTCCCTTGAACTCTCCCTTCTCTCCATCCGTGAGGGCCTCGCATACGCCTTGGCCACACTCTCAGACCCTACCATCGGTGGAGACGAGATCGACTCGAAACTCATTCGGTTCTTTGCCAAAGAGTTCACCAAGAAAACGAAAACGCCACTGACAGTCGCACCAGCGACCGATCCCCAAGATAAACGTGCAGAGGCGAAACTCCGTCTCGCGGTGGAACACACGAAGCGCACGTTGAGCGCAAGTCCGGGTGCTGCCACGTGCTCTGTCGAGTCGCTCAAAGACGGCCTCGACTATACCGGATCCATCAATCGTCTCCGATTCGACATGGAGGTGCGGTCCATTTACGACAAGGTGTATGCCAAGGTCAAGGAGTTGGCCAAGAGTGCGGAGATCGACCTCTACGATATCGACGAGATTGTGTATATCGGAGGGTCAGCTTCGCTTCCAGGCCTGGACGAAACCCTGTCCCAGGGATTCACCGAGTCTGTCATCACGCCGTTCAAGGCAGGTACTGTCGTCGGTGGGGGCGTTGGTGACCCAACCACGATCCTTGCGCGTGGATGTGCCTTGCAAGCCCACTTGCTTGTGCTACTTGCCCAAGAGTCATCAGAAGAGCTGCTGGCCACATTCAACAAGGAGAGCAAGGTGACCAGTGTCGCTGCCACCAGTCGGACCATCGGCCTGCTCGTGCCTCAAGAGGATGCTGCAGGCTCATTAGGTGGTATCTGGATACCTCTTGTTCTTAAAGAGACACCCCTCCCTTGTCGTAGAACGTTGACGTTCGCGGTAGATGCCGGTAGGGGTGATACAAAAGTTGGCTTCGAGCTGTGGGAAGTGAAGGAGGGCGTCAAGATAGACCATGTAAAGCCCCCCAAGTTCGAAGTCGAGGAAGAAGCGCAGGAAGAAGAGGAGGAAGAGGAAGTCGAGGAAGTAAAAGAAAAGACGTTGACCAAGGAAGCTTACTTGGCTTCGTTGTCGTTGTCGCCACGGAACCCCGTCAAGAGCAAAACGACAGTGCAGGTGCAGGCAACCATGTCTAGCACCGGCGCCCTGGAAGTCAGTTTCCGAGAGGTTATAAAAGACGGCTTCGGGGAGGCGGTCACTGCGACTATCGCAGCACCATGATGGTACGCTATATCTTTCGTTTTCCGCGCGCATCTGATCATCCTTTCTCTTTAGTGATTGGCTATAGACGAAACAGCACTAGAGTCATTCCCCGATATCCTCATTCCAATCCTGCATTTGCGTAGAGAGGTTCACGACTGCAGATGTCACGCAATAGAACGTTGCTATTGGCTCACCTCTGGGTTTTCCCTGATGTACTTTCCCATGAGCGCTTTACATTCCGGATCGTCCAAGACGACGACTTCGATGCCGTTTTGCCTAAGCAGTTCTTCGCCGCCTACCCAGTTGGCGTTCTCCCCGATCACAACGCGGGGTATCTTGTAGAGTAAGATGGCACCAGTGCACATGATGCAGGGACTATCGGATCACAGAGGTTAATGGTAAGATCACATGAAGAGCCTGAAACGACGACAATCGTTCCCTCCGCACCTCAAGGTCGTGTACTGTGTGAACCGCCATCCATCTCACAACGTCAGTTCATACTGCATCCAACCAACCCCAAACACCCAGGAGGAGTGGGAAAGAGATCCTACCATGGTCGAGTTCCTATAGACACCCGCCCTCTGCCTCCCCGCGTCCTCGAGGGTAGCAATCTCGGCATGCAACGTCGGCGACGACTTTTGAATCCGCTGGTTATGAGCACACCCGAGGACAGCTGCATCGTTGTGTGAGGTGCCTCCGTGGTAGACAAGTGCAGCGCCGATCGGGATCCCCCCTTCTTGAGCGCTCTTGCGTGCTTTGGCGAGTGCGCTCGCGAGTCCGAGTTTGTCGAGGGTGATTGGTTGGAACATAATTGGGATGTTCAGTTTACAGTGAAACGATTCGGTGGGTTCATATCTAAGATCCAGAATCAGGTCAGCGCGTGGGAATTCACTGCCCATGCGCCAGTCCCATTCGCAAGTACGATGTACTACATAACCTGAAAAGACAGCTCTCGCGATTACACAGGGAAGCGCTATTCCGTCTGGCCAAGTAAACTCACCATATCATAGAACCAGGCCGTCTCCGGAAATACAACAGCCCACTCATGCCTCGCCAGTCACGTTGAGTCTCAGGTAAAGGTACCCACTGGCAAGAGGCGCGTGACAGCGGCCAAACGGTAGAGACGGCCTCTGCCTTGAGGCGAGCACAAACCCAACCAGGGATACTCCAGCCCAAAGTTAACCAAAGCATTCTCGTCCGCCACGCCTCGTGATCGATATGGCGAACCGCGTAAGCGGTAGCAAACTCAGTCTGCATTACGAGCGTCGGCATCTATCCCGTCTCACACATTCATATGCGAAATGGCGACGTTTGCAAGCTGTCGGACGAGTCGAGAGGCCGGGTCGTAAAGGAAATCCTCCGCGTCAGGTAGGGGTCCGTGATAATGCAACTGGCTCGATTCAAATGATCATTGGTAAAAGACGAAAAGATGACATGGTACGTCTCCGAGTCGCGAAAATACAACTGATGTTACACTCGGTTTCAAGAAAGCAAGAAAACGACCCATCGAAACTCGTGACTATTTGCCCTCGGACCATTTCTTCACTGTGCTGATGCTGGGAACAAAATAGTACTCTCCGCCGCGCGAAGTGACAAAGAACTTCTCTTGGACGGCTGTCGCCGAGGTATCCACCTTTTGCGCAATACCACTCACTTCGAACGCAACACCGTCTGTATTGGTGAGCTGGAGGGTGACCAGACCCTCTTGAGATAGATTGGTCTGTCCCGATGACTGATTCACTGGCTGAGGTCCACCAACAATAGGATCTTGACCTATTCCGAGGCGTCAATAATTTCGGTGCAGGGAATGAAATGTTGTACAGACCAATCTTATTGGGCATGAGACTGGTGAGAGGGAAATAGTCATTGTTGGCAAATCCAGTAGTTATACGGTAGAATCCATAATCAATGGAGGATTGGTAGCAGACAAAGAAAAGTCCGCGAGGACACACGGCATTCTCCTTCTCATCCTCGGTGAGTGTTTTCCACTTCTCGCGTTCTTCGTCAGAGATCTGCGGAGGGGTTATAAACCATCAAGGCTTCACCAAGTAGAGTTTAGAAGCGAACCTCATCGCCGTAAGGAAGACCCGCACGAACCATCACAGAAGCGTCGAGGAACTCTTTGCCTACAACCGGCAATAAGTTCCGAGGCTCTGTCTTGCGGACGTGCGCAACAAGTGGACATCCGCCACCCGGCTCGGTGTAGTCAAAGTTGTTGACATGCTCCGGTTTTAGGTAGTTAAGATCTTCGACGTATGGAGAGAGTGCAAGCGGGACACCCTATGATTGTGATTGGTGTTGGTGAACCAGAAATTCCCAGAGGCAATGCTATCTCACCGACTTGAATCTGCCAACCAATCGTGCTCCGAACAGTAGCTTCCTCTGCTCAATACTGAGATTAACGCCTTCCTTAGGTTGAGCAGGAATAGACGGCCAGTTTTTCTCCGTGTAATCTTCGAGAAACAGGACATTCTGCTCAAGCTTGCGGAAGACCATAAAGCTACCGTCCTTAGTGAAGGCAGGACGTGCCAAGCGGCTCTTGTCGTCATGGACAGGGTCTCCAGGGTACCCCATTATAATTACACCTGGCCTGACGATACGCTGACCTGCCTTGGGTTCATTCCACCCACAGCTAAGCAGTTTATTGAGAGAAGGTAGAATTACGACAAGAAACTACGCACTCGATGGCTGGCTGGGAAATTCCGTCCCTCCAGCCAAAGTGTTCACCATCGCCGGGGCGCACACGGCCCTCGTATATCATCTCGACGGAAATCGAGTTACCGAATATGCCTTTAATTTCTTCCATTTTCTCTGCGCATGTAATTTGTTCTGTTTGCAGGAGACGGATCAGCAAGCAAAATTGAGAATGATAGTGAGGACAAGTTTTACCCCTAGCGGTGAGTAGGATCACACCGTGACTCCTCGCGTTACCATCAAAGATCGAGTCGTATTTCCCCTTATCGCCCAGTTCATCCCTTTCAAGGCATTGTGACCCCTTGTCGAAGTGAGGATCCTCCAGCTTCCGGGTCATGCCCAGCACATTCAAACCAGCTCTGGCGAATCCGATACCAGTCGAAACGATGTCTTTATGACTCCCTCCACGATTATGGATGTGATGGATGTTCTCAGCAGTTTGCCTAGAGCTGGTAATCATGGGAGCATATTTGGCAAGATCCTTTCGGAACTGGTCGGTGTCGGTAATCTTGAAGAACAGGAAGCGCTCCCATTTCTGAGCGGGTCGTCAGTCGGACGGTTGCCAGCTGGATCATCATCTTACCTTTGGAAACATGAAGTACACATCGCCTTGAACGTTATCAAGGTCAGGCCTGTGAGCATCGGGGGGGAGGGGAGTATCGCCTAGGAAGGCTCGACTAGGGACAATTGCACGCCTGTCAAGATACGGAAGCTTGGGTCGATCATGATGAGGCATGTTATACCGAGTATGACTGAAGGGTGAATTTGGCCCTGACCACCCTGCTACCAGCACCTTGCCCTTCGCATACTTAAATTCGCTCGGTTCCCCTCAACGCCCAGAGTCCCACGTCTCCAATTTGGTGACGGCTATCTTGGTTGCTCATGCTTGTGTGTCATGGCGCAACGAAGCTGGTGGAAATAGTGCTCCTATTTGCCATCAGATGGTCAGGTGGAACTTCGAAGTTGCCGTACTCCCGTGACGGAGTGATGGCGAATTGCCTGCGTTCGATTCCAATCTGAGAAGTAACCTACAGTATTAGGATTATTGAGTGACTTCCTTAAGGGCGTCGCCGCGAAATGACCGCGCGAGTTCAAACGAATGGCAGGAGACGCTGGGCAAACGCTGGGAGTCCGCCGACTCCCGCCACTACGACTCGCGTACGTAACCTATACCTTTTCGATCCACACGTCGCTACCCAACGTGACATGTCGATCCGCTAGTCCCGAAGAAAACCAGCGGCCACAAACAATAATCTATGACCTTTATATGAGCTGCGTGCACCCTCAGAACTCGCAAGCACCCATTTGCTATCGCCGATCAGTGACCATTAGTGGCCATTAAATTGGTATCAATGGTCTGGGCTCCGAAGGGAACCGATTAGGCTGATCTCATGGTGTTGTTCCGGGTTCTGTCACACTGGCTGATCACGGGTGGGCGCGCACTTTGCGCCCAAAGACTATTGGTAAAGGATAATTATAATCCCACTTCGCCGTATCTTGGCAATGTTCCATGTTGTCATCGTGGTTGATGAGCGAGTTCCGTTCCATGAAGGGACTCCTTGAAGGACTTGATCATATTCGTCTCCCGGGCACCCTATGGTCCTAACGGATTATCCAATTCGCCCTAGTGATGTGCCGGGCCGGGCCTATAGGGAGTGCTCATAGGAGCTCAGGGTCGATCTGGGCAGTTATACCCGGTTGTTGTGTTCAATTCTGGGTACGACAACATATAAGTTACCACACATAGTTTGCTGCAAACAGAAAGTAGTTTATGGTTGCGGGAGACCCTTACATCTACAATGGGTTGAGTGGCAGGTCAGGCAAAGTGTCAAGTTGTACTTGCCAACCACACCCATGCGGCCTCGATCCAGTTCTTCGGTGGTGAGTCGTCATGTCTAAAAGTCTCGTTAAACG